>JARK01000232.1:57061-68068 GCA_000688135.1 Ancylostoma ceylanicum | reverse complement strand
CGAAACAAGTCATCTTGGCGTGGACACTCATAGGCGAAGGATACCGCCCCATGATGAACGAACGTATTCTGCTAGTTTTCGAAAAAGTCTACCCAAGGGAAGATTGCGTGGGAGTTAGTGTCTACGCCACAAGAAATTCTCATAGAATTCATATTTTATCGTCATCTATCAGTTCTGCACGCACGCAGAAAGCTTGCTTGGAAATAACGAATCCTTTCTGTGTGAGTGAATGCCACCACCTTGCTTGGCATTTTGATCAGCATCAACTCTGTGACGTTTAGGGAAGTCGTACTTCTTTGTGGTTGCTCTTTTTAGTTATCGAAATATCTGTTTTTTTGTGTATGTTTCAATCGTAGATCCCAAAAGAAGGGGAGAGGTCGAGGACATTTATTGTGCTCCAGACGTCAAGGTAGCGACAAGGAAAGAGAAAGGAGGGAAGAAACTAGGTCGACAAAATAAAAGTTCTGAAAAGAAAGATATTTTAAGCTAAAATGTGAACGAACCCTGGGCCTTCCAGCGTAGAATTGTGCCTAGAGTGCGGTTAACAAATAGGGTCAGAAGAATCTGTTGATTTGGTCTACGCGTTTACGATACTAACCAGTCAGTAAAACCCAGGATAAATTTATGAACTAATAGGCCTATAACATGTACTAGAACGAGTTCTTTCCGCTTTCTCTAGATATGTGTTTTATTGGATAGCAGATTCTCTAGAACACCCCAATAATACATGTATCGGCTGGAGCGCGTTTATCCGACGGAATAGAGTATATTTGATACGGGCCAGAACGGAACTCCTCAAAATCACCTACCCCTCCACGTGGTTCACCGTTATCTCAAGATGTTGCCATTTCACTATTTTTGAAAAGGGAGAATATATCTTACCACTAAAAGAGAAACCTGAGGTGAGCAAGTGAAACGTCGGAGCACCGATCGTCAAACCGATCGCTGGTAGGAATGCGAAATTTCGTTCTTGTCGACCTAATAGAATTATCAAAAATTTTAATCAAACATCGCATGAAGTGCAACTGGCAGAATCAACTTCCGAAAAGGAGAAACAGGGTTTTTCTTCTTCTTAAAATTTACAAAACTGGAAGAGGTTTACTGCATAAACAGCGACGATATGAAGAATACAGACTGCATTTCTTAGAAATTCTTCAAAGTGGACAACATTTGGTGAATACATTAGTCAGGGTTTCAACGTGAAAAAAAAATCGTAGCAACAAAGAGACACATGTGGAGTGGAGGCAAACAATATCCCTGTATACATGATCAGAGCGTGCTGATCTCACGAGTGGGTAACCGTAGTTCTCTTCTAACATCAATAACAACCTAGAACAACAACGTGCACAGAAGGCCGAGAGCCGTCAGAATCGTCGCAGCAATCGGCTGTGAAGCGTGCGCCACGGGGAAGGCGTCCTCGATCACCGACGTCCACAGGGAGATGTTGTCCCGACTGGCCGCTTTTTGTTCCACGTGCACGAATCTTCCGATGACGTCCTGTTAAACATCATTTTTGAGTGTTGCTATGGAATGTCTGCTAAGGTAGTTCTGCGCCTCAGCACTTTAAACACTGCTATACTTATAGTAAAATGTATGCACGAGTTTTTGAAACATCATTGTGAGGAAAAGCTAATTTTTTGAAGTAATTGGACCGGGCCTAGCTCTATCTGCCTTCCATCTATTCTGATTATTGAACACTATTCGACCAAAAGAAAAACGTTTGGAGATAACGAGGGTGACGAGAGTACCAAGAAGTAAGGAGGAGCTTTTCGTCAACAGAGCAGAAGTTCTGGGTCACTGGGCCCGCGGCATTAGCTGGCTTCCCAGAGGTGGCAGAAGGTATTGGGTTGGGGAAAAGTTCGTGCGGTTTTTCATGAGGACACAAACAACTACTTTCCAAAAAAAAGTCTCAGCCAGCTAAGATGGGTTTCGTAGCTCTTGTCCTTCTCTATCAATGCTGATGGAAACAAGGCTCTGTCTCAGCTCCATACCTACGAAAATTGCGTTGTTTGAGAGCACTCAAATTATAGCCCGCCACCGAAACTCTTGTATCAAACTCCATGGAATGAATTGGGAACTTGATAAATTATGTACTATATGACTTCTCCAGAATAGTAGAGTAGGGATTTCGCTCAGAAAAGTCGAACATGCCCAATGTGAACAATCACTTCACTTTGAGAATTTCAGAGTTTTACGTGGAATGTGTTGGATAAACTTGCGTGTTGTTAAGAGTTAGCATCAGTGCTGCAGTGCTGATTCTTCCTCACATGTGGAGTGACCCTAGGGGAATAACTGTCTCTATGTCCCACAAACGGGGTTTCCCGAACGAGGGGCAACTTCGAGACGAAAATTTCTCCGTACAAAAATGATAGACCACTTCTGTGCTGTCCCTCCAGTAGTAAAGGTTTCTCTTCGAACGCTGTTTCTATCCATCTCCACTTGAGCTACATTTGATCCACGATTGAAGTCAAACAGTAGTCGGTGGCTGATCGGTTCAATCTTGTCGAATTGGAGGGTCAGATTTCGTGAGATAGAAAAGGAAGTGCGACAGGAATTGAAAAGCAAAGTAGTGACTATGGTAAAGACCAAAATGAGAGCTACAAAACATTCTATGATATGCATTCAATCGAAGTCCAAATCGCCGTAAAAAAATTGAATTGAAAAAACTGCACAAACTCATTCCCCAACGCAATACATAGTTGATTCCGATGGGCAGCATTTTAATATTGCTTTTTTTCTCAAAGTCTTTTTTCCACTTACATTATCATTTTGCTTTTGTTACTTGCATCAATGTGTACCTGTCTGAATCCTTTGAATTCATTCCGGAAACTTTTCAAACAACGAAGAGACACTACTATGAATGAGTAACTCAATTTCTTGCAAGTATGGTTGTTCATGAGCTACTGGAAAAAGATCTGAGAAAGTGTTTGGGCTCTATGATGGCTCCCTTGTTGAGACTGACTTTTAAAAAATTAGAACCGCAGTTTTGCCAGCTTTACTGAAGGTTGTCTAGACTATGTACCTGCCAATGACGGGAAGAAAAGTGGTGTTGCGAATTGAGGTTTCTGCTTAACATTTTTCCCCGACCGCTACTGCTACACTCTACGTACCGGCCGGAGGAAAGTCATTTTCGAGCCGTCAATGAAATTTATCTTTGTAATTATCGTGATTATTTTTTGCAATTTTCTGGATAGTTTGACATAGCGGAATTTCCCTTGGAGTGAGTACAGCTGCAGAACACGAAAGTACTCGTAAAGAAATGCTAAAATATATCGAGAGTGAAATCCCTTTTCTCTTCAGTAATATGGAGTGTTATGAGGAACAATAACAGACCTTCATCGAATTGTTGAATTTTTAGCTTTGAACGAAGTAACTTCGTTCAGAATATTTTCACGGAGGAGCAGAGTTAAAGAAAGAAGCAGCACACAAATTCTTAATTACCGCTCTGATAATCCGAGCCTAAGATGTGGGTTTTATACTTTCATCAACTGATTGCTAAAAATGAGCGTCAAAGCTTATTGATGCTTAGAGCAACGAAACCACCAAAAAATTATTGATGCTTAGAGCAACGAAACCTCCAAAAAAAAAAACTATTTACTATTTTCTATCATGAACTAATTGCCAACTAACTCTACCTTTTCTTGTGCAGTAGTGTTGCAGACACTCTCTCCTGGAACACCATTGACATATCGTCCAAATACGTTTGTTCCAGCGGTCAGCTTACACTGAACATCTTGTCTCGGAGTTTTTGCCTCCAATCGTAAATCCACGGCAAGTCGATTGAAGCTCAGCATCAGCTGAACAAATTAACTACGCATCGCTCTAGGCAGGGGAACAATAGAAGCATCGTGCTGACTTTGTTGGCGGGGATGTTTTTGTCATACACTGAGTTGTTGGCGATACCAGTGGAAATAAAAACATCTGAAGCCACACAGCTGGAAAAGTTGCAGTCGTGAAAATTTGCAGGATTTCGCCGTAATCACTTCGCTAACCTCGTTTCACTCATGCCATGCCATTGCACGAAAAAGTGGTCATCTTCTATCCCTCCAGTCCGCACATCTTCTTCAGCCAGGTCTTTTAGCACCGTGTTCACCCACTTAAGAAACCACTAGGACTTTATAAAAATTGCCATAATGATGCAACTAATAGTGGTAGACCATTACCTAACTCACATGGAACATTGTGCGGCTGTTGTGGGCGGCATCGGCTATCTGGAACTGCCGCTGACATTCCGAGCGATGGTCTCTGAAGGAAGGGATTGATCTTCGAATTTCACGTACGAGCGGACTTGACCTACCCCTTGACAGCGTATCTGCTTGCTCCGGCAACCACCAGCGATCGTGAACGCGTACGCTCGAAGAGTGCGGCGGCTTGAGCGCACACCTGGCCCTCGGAGTCAAAGTGAGCGGCTGAATGATGAATTGGGCTGAAACACGCCAAAATGCCTTATCGAAGACCATGACATCATCACTGATAGCAAATTGAAATTCTTCTCCCACACTGATCAAATAACTGCCATGGGAGAAGTTCACCAGCTCATGATCTCCTAAAGGCAGCACTCAAGCTCAAGAAAGTTTCCCTGTTCTTCTGCTAATTTCGAAGCTGCCATCCAATAGAGCATCACTGCAAAAGGAATCGCTCCAATTCTTTCAGTTACTCGAGTAATCAAGTTCGAACGCATGTACAAAGGCGCCCACCATGCTCAACCCCGACAAATTTCCTTTGATCGCGCGCGGCGAGCGCCGGCAGTACTTATCAGCTGATATGGCATCGATGAGGATTTTCCCATAGTGGAGATCCACCGCACCGCCGCATCCACACAAATCTGCGGCGATAGATCTCGTCCGCGTGGGCTCTTCCTGACAATGTATAACTTTGTATTTCTGGAAGAACTTGGCCCTTCTGGATAATTTCTTCTCTGTTATGGGCACAAGCAAACCCACCAGAGTAGAACTTCATGAAAAAATCGATGTCGATTTTGAGCGAGAATGCCCTCGCAGTATCACTTTCCTCCTCGTCTTCAAGCTAATATGTACCTCGACGCCTGTCTTAACCTTTCTGGTATTCTTTTTTTTTTGCAGTTTTATAGGTTTAATTTCGACTTTCTGCTAGCAAATCTTGATACGAGGAGGAAAGTGATACTACGAGGAACCGACAGTGAAGAAACCCACGACTCTTGTCCCACTTGAGCAATTCTGTCTCAAAAAGATCTGCTCAGGTTCAAAGGATATATCCCAATATCCGCTCTGTTCGTGGGAGCAGTTTTGGGTGAAATGAATTGATGTCTCACTGATTATGCTGTGTTGAAGTTTACTTCGAGAAAGATCTACTATTTACATCGTCCAAATCAGGGACACATTTTGAATTAGCTTTTTATTCGCTTGCAAGACGTGGAGAGCTTCTCAATCACCTTCTGTGTTTGTGGTCTATATACAACTGTACAGAGCGAGTACGTGCACATAAATAACTAACTAAATAACTAAATAAATAAATAAATAAATAAGTAAATAAATAAAAATGGAGGCTATCTTTCTTTATAAAATGTTGTTGCACCTGGTGTTTTGTTGAAAGGTGTTCACGGCATCCGTAACGCCGTGAACCCTCTGCAGAATGCTAGCTACAGCTACAACACTGTGATTTCAATAACCATTTAGTAGATGAGCCAGTGCTTCTCTATAATAACATAATAGTGGAGTTTTTTCCTCTTCATTGTTTCCCTTTTTTTCTAATTTTTCCAATTTCTTTCTGATGCTTATGCGAAAATCTCTTATGTATATCTCTTATGTATTGCATAACTACACATGAGTGTACTATGAACACAACCTGGCCAGTGGGCAGAGGAAGGGACCGTGACAGACCTGGGGCATGCAATTGGTGATTATCAGCTGCGAAGGTCAATGTCGTGTTTGCCAGCGGGCAATGGAGGGACCAGGGTGGTTGTGTTTTTATCATTTCATTTGCAACTACAATGCTACCGTGTCCTCCATCATAGCTCTTTCCTTGTTTTCTACCAAATCTCATAGCATATTTGATGCTGTATTCCTTCCTAGGTTATCAGGGATCTTTATGCTTCCAACGCTTCCAACGAGAGCAGCTCGATGTATGAGGGCCCCATCTTCAGCACAAGTATGCTGTTATTATTATTTATTTTCATAATCATGCTATCAATTTGTAAATATTCAGGGAAAACGCAGGACATACATACCATGCCGAAGCAGGAGCAGCGAGGAGTGGGAGGCACTCGGTGATGTCGTACCACATCGCAGGCACGGATACCTCCTACATGTTCACATTTGAACGTATTTCGAGGGATCACGAGCTGTATCAGTGCCAGCAGCGCAAGAGCGAAGGGAAATGGACTGGCATAAGAGTAAGAGTCTTTATTTGCACAAAGACATTCTTTTAAACTCTCCTACTTCACTACTTCACTTTCCCCTCTTTACATATATGAACAGGTAATCGGTGGAAACTAATTTGAAACTGATCCTTAGGGCTCGTTGCGTTTCTCACCCTGACAGCCGGCTAATTAGAGCTGCGAGCCAAGTGTGAAGCGCCTTTGGCAGCGCTGGTGCCAGATCTCACCACATGATCTCAGAGAAACTTCCACCCCACATGCATGGCGATCATCGCACCGCGACGAGAAGCTTAGAAGCTTCATACAGAAGAAACCTGATTCTGGAAAACGACGCCTCCTGCTTTCCACATTATGATCTTCCAGCTTCCGAAAAAATTCCACATATGAAACCCCTTGGAAGGTATTCTTGGTATCGCTTTCACTTTGAGACAAGCTGATTTAAGATGACTTCGAAGAAAAATGGTTGTTTTTATATTGCCGTGGTTCTTTCTGTCAAATTATTAATCATTTTACCTTACCACTTTAACTGAACACTTACCAATTTTACTTCCTTTTCCTGCATTGAATCGAGGACTCATAAGTGAACATCATAGCTTTAGTGGAGTATGCCAGGTTTGATAGAAATCTGCCAAAGGCGCTTCACACAGATATTCTTGGTATTGCTTCTACTTTGAGAAAAGCTGATTTAAGATGAATTCAAAGAAAAATGGTTGTTTTTATATTGCCGTAGTACTTTCTGTCAAATTATTAATCATTTTACATTACCACTTTAACTTAACGCTCACCAATTTTCCTTGCTTTTCCTGCATTTAATCGAGGACTCTTAAGAGAACATCATAGCTTTAGTGGGGTATGCCAGGTTTGATAGAAATCTGCCAAAGGCGCTTCACACTTGGCTCGCACCTCTACTTAGCCGGCTGTCAGTGTGAGAAACGCCACGGAGCCTGATCCTTATAGAGTAACCATCCTGAATGTGTCCTGATACAAACAGCTCACAATCTGGTAGACAGGACGGTCTACGAGTATCGGATCTTTAGCAGTTATTAATGTATTTTGGGGCGCGTGTGGCGCAGTGGTAAGAGGCTCGCTGCGCACGCACACGGTCGATGGTTCGATCGCGCGCCCACGGCCAGCCAAGCCGTCCATCCCTCCGGGGTCGGTAAATTGGTACCAGAGTCTGGGAGGATGAAGCACTGACTTGGTCATCGGATGTGTATTACACATCCCTGCATGTGTATTACAACGGTGCAAAAATTTAGGAACACATCTGTAGTTTCAGGGTGGAGTAAGACGGTGTTATTTAAGAATATGGTTCAGATGGCAGCTAGGAAAGGGTTGCACACACTAGTAGCTGACGACGTGCACTCGTTGTGCCAACCTCGCCAGCTGAAACGGAAGGGCCAGCTCTACACAGTGCACGGCCTGTGCAGTAAAGGTGTGGAGGTACCGTTGCTGTATGCGTTATCCTTGAAGAAGACCAGTTAGGTACCCATTCACATAAGTAATACTCTTAATAACAATATGCGTATTCAGGTCAACACGACTATTTTTCGGCATATCAGAGAGTACTTTGATAACTATGTAGGCCCTCCGCCTCTCGAGTGGTGCTAGATTTCGAGCGTGTCTCCATAAACGCAGCAAAAAGGATAAAATAATACAATGTGACTCTATGAATGCTCGTTAATGCCTAATACTACTTTTCAGGTGTTTCCTCACGCTACTGTCCAAGGCTGCACATTCCATCTAGCGCAGGCTTCGAACAGGGGACGAGGCTATGTCGAACTACCAACCTTCCTCAACGGGATGCACAAAAGCTTCGAGGTGGAAGCATGGTGAGAGACCATCAAAGGTCTTGTCTTCCTACCTCGTCGGCTCCTTCGTGAGGTTAGAGCCCTGCGAAGTGCTCCCGTGCCGGTGGAGCATGCTGCATACGGTCTATGCAGAAGATTCCTCGATTACCTGAAGGACATGTGGTACAGCGACATGTTCTCCGACCTATGGGACAAGTTCGAGGTACACGAGCTGAGAACAACCAATCTTGCCGAGGCTCACCATAAATACCAACCCTCTTTTGAACCAATCTTTTGAACTCTGAAAAAAGTCGAATTCTTACAGCAAGGTCAACACGCTCATGGACGGGGATCATCCGACACTGAGCCGTCTCATTGAGGTGCTCCGCGACCTCGACAGCAAAGCCAGGTCGGCTCTTATACCGCTCCAACAAGTGAGCCTCTAGATCCACTAAAAACTTCTCAGCCATGTTCTTCCAGGACCCCTCGCATACGAAACACATTCGACGGAAAGACCTAGGGCAAAGGGAAAGAATATCGGAGGAGATGCGGAGGCGAGTGTAGTATGTCAGTTACGCCTGATATACCTAATCTATCGTCACTCTTTCAGATTCAGCTCGCAATACCGTGGAGGTGTCGACAACAGGGAGATGGCCGACTACTGCCGAAATATGTCGCGTTTTGTGTCCAACATAACCATCCAGGCGATGAATAATATACTATGTGACGAAGTCTTAGGCTAAAGGTTTACTGCAATTGTTTATTGCGCTTTATCGCCAAACCCCATGACTTTGTAATTGTGTTGATATTTTTTCGCATTTGAACTACATTTGAGAGAACAAAAAGGCCAATAGAATGTCACCCCTACTTTTTGCTCCATGATCACTTCTGCATGGCTCAGACAAACTTCTTTTTCGTTGTTCTATTTTATCCGTTTTATGATTCGTTATGCTTGGTCAAAGACTTGTCACTCCGTACATATAAAGACAATTTCTTATATAGATATGTGGATAGATATGTGGAGAGCCATGTACATATTACACAGTATTCTAATAGACCATTTTGTTTCTTCCTTTTGTCTCAAGCAGGGTCAAGCGTGGTTTTGGTACCTCGACCTTGCGGCGTAAATAGCCAGCCGCTGCGCTAAGCCGCGCGTTGCTATAGCGTAAACTGTCGCGGCGAACCTTACGGTGCACGAGGCGGTCAGTCGTGTTCGCCACCACTGTTCCAGTTTCTCTGCAGGTGGACCATCATTGCTTGTGTTCGTTTCGCATTTATGAGGTGCACAGTTTGTATTTTACCACCCGCATCTCAGCTCCGAGTCAAGGATTTTGGCTGATGCTGCCTTTAACCTAAGTTCGTAGTAAAGTGATGTGGCGGTGGGTTGATCTAGAAAACTCACCACCACGCTTTAGACGATGATTGTGTGGCAGCTCACATTGACAGAGTGCAGCATAATACTTCACCCCATGCCCACGTCACTGTTGTTACAACACATATGCGAGAGATCGCCTTGCGGTGAGCTGGTCACTTTCTCATGCTGTGGAAAAAGTGGAAGAAGGCGATCACCTCGTATTTTACCGATGATCTCTGTATGACTTCAGCAAGTTCTAGTATCAGCCGCTTCTGCACAGTATCGCACTTGGATTTATTGTGCGATATGTGCATAGATTCACTTACGTGGATGAACGAAACCAGCCGATGCATGAGTTTTTTCATTAAAAAATCTTGGTGTTCAGATATAGGCATAGGAATGTGATACAAGTGTATCGAATCATGCGAGCGCTTATAAACAGTGCACCTTTTATGCACTCCGTGTCACCCACACTAACCGGATGAGGTTGTACAACGTAGGCATCCGTTACTTCACCCGAAACATATTCTGGGAATTTCCTATGCTAATAGTGGTTGAAGAAGGAGCCAACTCACCGCTTTGACCATTGCTTCGACGCAATCACCGCGTATCCCCACATTCTTTGGAATCGATGCGTTTCTTCCGGCAAAAGTTCATGGATCACACAAAAATGATCCTGAATGAAGAATAGTTTCACTATCACGGGATAAAATTTGCGTCAAGGTCGCCATGTAATCTAAGTATACAACTTATTTTTACACATTTAAAGTGGTGAGCACCTCACCTGCACAATGGATACGTTGACATAGTCTTTCAATGACTTGTAGTTGTCCAAAGTAACATTGCCCATGTTCTCAAAGCTGTCCATACGATAGATATTTGCGAGCAGCTGAAATCGGGTTGGACCGCTTCAACATGGGTGAAATGGGGCAACTCACCGCTCGCATCTCCTCTTCCTCTTGCTCATTTGGCAGATTCACTTCCCATTCCTCCAAGGTAGTCGAGCTGCTGGTTGTGAAGAACGATTCAAAACAAGAATTCAGCTCAGTAATGGAGGCGACTGTCTCTACTGAGCATAGATTGGCTGTTTTAGGCTCAAGCAATAAAGCAATAATAAGTCGAAGCGTCCACTCCACCCTCATAGTCCTGAAAAGCGTTCTTCTGAGAATGGTCATAAATGGTAATACAGGGTAAGACGAGAACGACCTCAGGGGTTCTATCTGTATATGTAAAAGTGAAAGTTTGTATGTAAGTATGTGTGTATGTATGTATGTATGTATGTATGTAACGAATAGAAATCGCGGAGACTTAACCGATCGGGACCAAACTTTGCACACATATACCCCAAGGGCAGGCGGAGGTTTTAGGCTACCTTCCGCCGGGAATTATCGATTGATCAATCGATTATATCGATTTTATTGATTTTTCGCTATATTTGCCCATGGACTGTCAAAAACATGCCCACTGAGGTTTCTCAATAAGCTGAACACGAATATGACAACCATTTT
>JARK01000232.1:17764-55929 GCA_000688135.1 Ancylostoma ceylanicum | reverse complement strand
GGGGGGGGGGGAAAGGTGGGCATCCGATGAACCAAGTCAGTGCTTCATCCTCCCAGACTCCTCTGGTACCAATTTACCGACCCCGGAGGGATTGTTGGCCACAGGCGCGATCGAACCATCGACCGTGTGCGTGCCCAGCGAGCCTTTTACCACTGCGCCACACGCACCCCAGGAACTTTATACACAAGACTGAAGTCTGCATCGGGTTCCTGCGCCGCCATACTTTTCTACAAGCTGAACTCAGAAGAGAAAATCTCGAGCTGCTATAACAACGATAGAGAAAAGAATATTACAGTGGGACCAAAGGACAATGTTTGAATAAGTACTGTTGTAGTAAGTGAAGGTTAGCCACAAGGCGCGACGTAGTGAATCCCCGTGCTGTTTATACCTTTCTTCCAGGATAATCACGCAAACCAAATTCGCGTCGCATCTGATCTCATTCACGATGCAACGATTTCGTTGACGTCGTAAATTGAAACTTGTTCTTGCTTCCTTTTTCCTCCAGCTGCTTCAGCTTAGAACCCAAGCAACTTCGCTAACCTTCAAGACGCTGATATTGTGGCCGTCGCTGCGATGCTACCGCCTCGCGATAAAGTATGAACACTAGAATAGAGATGAGACTTGGGACTAGAAAGATGCTGGGGATAGCGAGGGACTTAGAGACCTTGCAATTCATGGACACTCCCTATGAAATCCAAATTTCTTCCGATACCTTATGAACTTTTTATGGTTCCATTTTTTACTTTGCTATCTGTTCAAGGGGTTCTATCATGATTAATAATTAAATAAACAAAATAAATTAAAAAAAAAAAGGCGAGAAATGGTTGTTTCCTACGGTAAAACAAGCGATAGGATATATTCATGCTTATTAACACATTCGCGACAACGCAGATTTTCCGTTCAGGGCCACTTTGGACCAGAGCGAGTTTCCGTTTATTTCTCATCAAAGTGGTGGCAGTTAGGGCATATTCGAGGTGCTGATCACGAATATGACATCAGTTTTGCTTGGTAGAACACTTCTGTAGTGTTACTGTATGCACACTGTAAAAACTGTAGGTAGCCAATATTCCCTCGGACCTCTACCAAAATTTGCATAGGAGCGTTATCTTGCATGCCGATCACGAATATACTCTCCATTTCCTACCGTAGAGCATTACTGTGAGGTTACTGTAATTATACTGAAGAAACTGTGGAAAGGGTTTCGTGTCAGAATTTAGCCGAAACTGCGGTTGTTTCACAGGCTGATATCAAATGGATGTCGAATTCGTGTTCTGCGTGCCAAATAACCTCACTTTGCTAAGTTTCACTAGATTTCATTGAGAAGGTGGATCTACAGTGACCATACAGTAACTCTACAGTAGTTCTACAGTACTGCAATACGGTACAAAACGAGTTCCGAATTCATGCTCAGCATATCAAATAACCCCTCTCTGCAAAGTTTTGCTGAATTTCGTGAATAAACTGCATTTACAGTATGCCTACAGTAACCATACGGTAACGCTACAGTATCAATCAATACTACGGTAAGATGCAAAATGGATGACGTATTCATATTCAGCATGTCAAATAACACCAGTAGGCAAAATTGCTGTAGATGCTGGTAGAAAATACATCAACAGTACCTACAGTATTCCTACAGTAACCCTACAGTATCGCGCTACGGTACAAAATGGATGCCATATCCGTGTTCAGCGGGTGAAATAACCTCTAGTGGGCAGTTTTGAGGGCATTCCACTGAAGGAAAAGGGTTAAAACGGATACGACCCACCGGTGGGTCGTATTGTCCTCTACGTAACTTCTCGTACGACCCACCGGTGGGTCGTATTGTCCGTTATGTGTTAAACAGTAACAACAGCGCATTGAATCCACAGAATGTACTTTTCCCATGGAAACGAACGAAAACTAAAAACATAACGAAAAGAGTGGGTAGTGAAAATGCCAAGAAATCGTCAATAGTCTTTAATTACGCGAAATGCGCTGCAGAAGCTTGGAATTACATAAAAATCACGCAAATTTAACCGTACATATTCCTTGCAAGTTAAAGGTTTTGGGTTCGCAAGGAATGCCAAGAGTAAATTTCGAAAGAAAAGAGAACTATATGTACAGCGAGAATACTACTACACATTCTTGAGTTTCGCCAAAGTTTCATGAGAACGAGCTGTGCGGCTCCAAATATCATCTGGAGATTTTTTGACGAAAATTTCAGTGCACATGAAAAAACAAAGCGTCACGTAAGGAGAAACAGGACGAACAGCAAGATATATCCTCATGGTCCTCGAGCTATGCATGATAAGGGCTGTCCAGAAGTTGGAGCTTAAATTAGCAAGCAAAATGACCTTGTTGGGTACTGAACCATGCTACATAAATGAGCGAAAAGGTGACTGCGACATGATTTGAATTTCGACGTAGGCAACACCACCACCAATCCGACAACTTGCTCTGATCATTATTTCATTCATGCTGCAAGTACGTTGTAAACCTGCAGCCGTTCACATTGTAACTATGCTCCACTGGGAAGAGCCTGGCCGATTTCCACAACACATCCCATGTTCCTGATCGTTATCTCAAGCCAGGGGTGTAGGGCGTTATACCTGGAAGTTGAAGAGTGGCAGGGTTCTGTGGTTGGTCATTTGGACGGACTGGGCAATCACATACCCCGACTACACTACCATGTCCACATAAGGCTTCACCCCTCAAGCTAGGGGCGAAGCCTTATGTGGACATGGTGAATCATCATGTATGACCATTATCACTAACTATCTCAAACATGACGATCAATGATAACGTAGGAGAGGTAACCGTTGGGGTAAGCGTCACAGAAACCGTCATGGTTGATCCCAATGGGTTGCATCCGAAATGACCGAGTATTTGTATTCGAATAAATATTCGGAAAATATGAGTATTCTGATAGTCGAATGTTCGAGAAGGATGATCTATTCGAAATTCGAATCCGTTCAAATGTTCGAAGGTTATATTCGATATTCAGCCGCAGTCCAAGAATGAAAAGGAGCAAGTTTCTTTACCAGGGTACGAGGTCAATGCCAATAACTGCGCCGCTGACCGAAACGCTCTTGGTAAAGTAAAAGGGATTGACCATAAGCAGTTCGCTACCTCATTTCAATTCTTGGCTCAGTCGCATCATTGAGATTACCTAAGGTAAACGTGTTGATAGGACCTGTTCACGAAGAATACTATTTCTAGTAATATGCTCAGAGTAGAGCAAGGTTACCATTGTTATACGAAGTTACATAGTGGTATGCATCATCCACAAAACGCGTGTGTGGAGTTCACACACACCGATTTTCCCTCCACACACACGGGTTCCGCGATGCATCATCCGCGTGTATGTGTGGGAAAACGTGTGCGTGGACGAATTTCGTCCACCACCCCATAGGGGTGGGGGAAGTTCGTCCACACACACAAAAATGCGCGTAAAGCCAGGCCGCGCAGGTTCTGTAGTCACACACGTTGTATCAATTTTCCGTCAATAAACACAGTCATGCTGTGGAAAAGAGCTACGAAGTTCATCAGCAGCTCATTTTGCACTCTGTCCGTTTCCTGCTGCCCCATTTTCGAATAAGCTGCGATGGAACTAAGCCAGCAAGTAGTTTATCACTTAATGAGAATTCACAGAACAACTACGATGATTAGACGAGTAGTTCCAACAAGTCAACAGATTTCTCATCACCGAGAACCCTTGATTAGTGGTTTCTGTAGTCTTGGAAGCGTCAATTTGTCCCCATATCGTCACCATCATATTTTAATAATTGAATTATTGTGAGCGTAGTTTCGACAACGGAACAATCCATGTTGGTAGCATAATTTCCTGTCATAATTGCGTGCTGGGGTAATTCGGTAATTCATGTGGTTGAAAGTTAATGGTACGAAAATTCGTGAAAAGCTCGCAGTGAAGTTTCAAAAAATCTCAAAAAGGCTCCAAGTGGTACTCATTGGGGTATTTCGTTATTCACTTGTTCTTAACGTTTTTCAAAGAAGGTTTATTCATTCCAATCAAAGTGATAATGCTAAGAACGAGATTTGTGGCGTTTCCTCTTGAGTTGTAGCGAAGGACAGACTGCACACAGAACTGCGTTCTCCAGTCGCCAATAGGGTTGATGTCTCGAACCCTAAAGAAAGCCAGCGATAAACATACAAAATTGAACGTTGGTAATATCCACGACCGCTGGCTGTTGTAGCGATCTCGACAACTGCCAGCAAAAGCTCTATTTATAGTGCGGCGGAGTCCGATCCGGTCGGATAACAAAAGATGAACAAAAGATGATCGGATTCCTACGCACTATAAACAAAGCTAAAGCCTAGGGATACTCTTAATAAGGCCAACGTTGAAGAAAAGGATCACCATGAGACGAAGTATTTTAAAAAATACAAACTAGAAAAACGTACCTTGAACTGCTCGTATCATACGAGTAACAATGTCCCTGAAGCAAGATGAACGAAAACGGCAGGCATGAAATCCATAGTCATCCATTCCCCTTCCATCTCAGATCAAACGCTGGAATAGAAAAGGAATAACTACAGTGAGTTGAACAATAGAAGGTCAAAACAAAGTAACAAAAAGAAGAGAAATATTCTCGACCGGCAAGTTTGTGTCATTAACAGCAAATTGACACACAACTAAGACTGTAATTCCTACCTCAGCTACGTTCTTCCAGTTGGCTTCCTTCATCGCGAAGATCGAATATCGTGCTCCGTTAGAGTTCTGAAGTTTACCTGAAAGAAAAGTTTCTACTGCCTGACAATCAGATCTTCATCTTCGTCGATAGTCAAAGCAAAAAAAAAACAATGTAGTGAAGAGAACGACAGACACAAACACCATTCGTAATGAAAAAAAAAAACTGAAAGAAAAGAGTGGAACTAAGCAGAAACAGCTGGTCGAAACGAACAGCGTGCCAAAACTCAGTTCCTGCGCCAGCCTGGTGAATGTTGACGCGATTTGCGCGTGTGCGGGTCAACTCACACACGTGAAAGTGGATGATGCATGGCGGTTTTCCACACACGTGTGTGTGGACGATGTGTGCGTGAGTTGACCCGCACACATTTCCACACACGTCGATGTGGATGATGCATACCACTCACAGTGCGGTAAAAAAAAAACAAGGAAAGAACAGCGCAGAGAGCAAGGGATGTCGACCAACCGAGCGCACGCACGTCATCGATTTAATCCTTCTGTTGATAGGTATATTTGAGCACTGCAATCCAAGGTAATCTTTCTGTCAGGACTACTGTAGATCACAGTTGCTGCAATTAGGGGGCAAGGTTTATAAACAAGTACTGCATAATTGCTGAATAATACTATGAATTGCGCTCATCCCACAGTCTCCATTCGTGTCATAACGATCTGCAAGCGTCAGGTAATCTGATGACCTCAACAAAACTACGTACACCCTCCTCTCTGGGGAATGCCAGATGATCTTTTCATTTATACTCTTTTGCTTTCGATAAATCTCGCGACAGGTTTGTTATTTACAGTTACACGCCATCCGGATGTCCTGCCATTGAATTATTATCCACGGGATTACCACGAGACCATGTAAGTACACTGTTGGAGTATATGGCGACGACGATTATATCTCGTCGTCATTCATGACTCTGGTGGATGATCAAACGTGCAGTGCTGCATCACGTTATTTAAGAAAATACATACTTGCCTACGTAAGAGAGAGGATTTTTTGGAACAAAAATAAGCTGGAGGACTACCCAGAGGGTTGAGTAAAACCAGTCCCTGTATAGCCGCTGTAATCGATTGGTGAGATAGTTATTTCCTCTATGCGAACTCGAACTAAATGTGAGATACGTATGTATGTTTCTCTCATGTTTTTTTTCTCTCTCACAAAGGAAGGATACTTGGTGGCGGTGTCCATTCGTGATGCAATGTGAACTACTATATGCAGTTTTTAACGCTAATCTCGAATTCGTAGCCCAAATTTCCTGCTGCATAGTGAGTTGCACCTATTTCTTCCCGCGCAGATGTAATGTAGCGTACCCTTGTAAAGGCCTCAGGCTATGCTTAGTTGCTGCTTCACTGTCCTCAAACTATTGAATGATTCTAAAGAAAACAAAGGTCTTGCTAGTGGGTTGCCAATACAGCTGCCTGAACCCGATTTAAAGGCAGAGGCCCAGCTCATTTTTGTGGTTGAGGTAATAGCAGGTTCAGCATTTACTTGGCACGCTGATTCCAGCAGTATATTACACATATTGTCTCAAAATGGTCAATAAACCCGTTTTCCAGGACGGGGCCTGTAACAGTCTGCTGACCCGAATTGACGTATGAAGCCAATGATCTTATCGATCGGACACGCCAAGACTCGTTCGTCAACGTTGCAGCCGTGGCGGGCAGTCAGCACGGCTTGGAGCGGTCCACCTCCCTGCTCCAAATTTTAGCCACTTCGACTGCGTCGAGAAAGGGGCTTTCGTCGCTTTTGCGCCTATTGGTGTACTTTTCTGGGATTGTCATGACGAGAAGGTCCAGGATATGTTGCTATCTCCAACGTACGAAACGATGTGGTCCTCTGCCTTTATGCTCGCATACGAGGACCATGAGTGAATCAGTCACTGACTGTCCTCATATTCGAGCTTGATTCAGGGTAAGGCGGCCCTACTCTGAAGTGAAAATCCCAGCTATTCAACTGCATTTTGTCGCCAATGCATTTGTTTATACAATAAAT
This sequence comes from Ancylostoma ceylanicum, assembly GCA_000688135.1. Taxonomy (NCBI): domain Eukaryota; kingdom Metazoa; phylum Nematoda; class Chromadorea; order Rhabditida; family Ancylostomatidae; genus Ancylostoma; species Ancylostoma ceylanicum. The sequence continues at coordinate 49,243 of JARK01000232.1, read as the reverse complement.
TTCTAGGCGTTGGTATGAAAGAAACTGCTCTTCTCCAGCAAAGATGCCTGGAGTGATGTTTTGGCCTTGCAAAACTTGGCACTTGTCGGCAAGCAATCTGACAAACGTGTAGGTAATGACCTGTTGATGGAAAACCCAACACAACCGAAACAATGCCTACAGTGCGCTCATTTGCCTAGAAACGCATAGAAAAACTGGAGAAAAACTTAATAATACTTCCAAAAAATGTCGAAATTCAGAATATAGCCCAGTAGAGAAAGCTTAGCTTCAGAGTGGCTACGACTTCTGCTTCAGAGTATCTGCAGTACACTAGCAAAGCCCTTGTTCCCTCTAGAAGCAGTAGGTATTGCAACGGCCACCAATTATCCTTCCCTCAGATATGTTTCTCTCATTGTGGCCAGCAATATTCATGGAACAAATGAACTAAAATAGTGTTTCTTGTAATCGTATCACAGCTGCCTGCTGTGGTTCTCTTTATTGGATGTTAACCCTACATTACTATTAGGGAGCTCGACGAAGACGTGCAAAGTGGTGGTTACCAAATTTCGTAGACATGAACTTTCATTGAGTCGCTACAGACTATGTGAAGGATTAGCTTAAACTTGATTAGCCCGGTAATTAGCCCGGTATTTAGTCCAGGTGTTATATTCTGGAAGGAAGGCCCTGTTGGGAAAGGACTACAGTGGAACAGTGATGCAAAATTGCTACAATGCGCGAAAAGGTCATCTACACAATTATCCTCTTCTTTGTGAATCCATGATTTGTTTCGCGGCATTGCTCCCAAGTGAATCAGTGGGTCACTAAGAAATTCATTTTCTGTCATCTATTAGAGGGGAAAATAAGTAGCTGTTCCATGTTAATCTGAAGGATTCGTGGCGGCCATCCATGCTCTTAAGATTTGCCGCATTACCATCACTTACCAGGTGAGAAATTTGCAATGAATTTTTTGTGACCATTCGACACACGTGAGGTAAGTCTGGTAAAAGTTAACCCGCAAAACTTTGGAAATTTGCAAGCGCGTTACCATTATACTACCAGGTGAACTAAAATTGAATCATTCTGAAATCACCATCTGAGATCCGGGATATTACATAAAACGATGAGAACGGGGAGGTCATCCTGCATTTCGATCCCGTGAGCCCCAGCATGTTTCAGACAAGGGACCGTGTGAATGGTCCGCGATGGGGTCGTTTTTTGGCGTTGTGGTCGTTGACGGAAGTGGTGTTTGTGCGCGAGGCGACTTCGAAAACCAAAATGCAAATAGTGGCTGCAGAGAGCGATTGGTGCCGACATATTTTCGTGCACCCAAATAAAGGAGAACCCACACGTGGGAGGCTCTCCGCAAGTCAAACACTCAAAAAATCAAGAAACGTGATGCATAGAACGACAACATCGTGGCAAAGTGATCACTAGTTAGAAGTAATGAGGTCAATCGCTCCAGCACCTACAATATTATTCCCTTTATAGCTCCGATTAAGCTCGAAGCAATTTCATGGGAGAAATGCTATCCGAACCAGAATTTTCACTTTCCGATGAAAATCCTTGAATTGTGGTACCTTTCCACATATGATCGGTACAGTTCATAAGCTACGAGCGGTAAATGGGTAGTAGCGGCAAGTTAGCACAAAACATTCATTCAATTACGTAAGTATATTGTTCGAAACCCCACAAACTCATCCCTCTGTCAACGGGGAAACGCTTGAACTTTTGAAAGTCATTCCAGTGATGCTGCTCATGCAGAGAGATAAGAAGTGGTTCGCATTGCACGTCAGAAAATCGATGGGGCGAACGACGGAACGACGACAGCGTGGAAACAGTGCATGCCACCACTCAACCCCTGTTCCTCTCACTTTCTATGGTGTTACTAGTGTTTGGGCAATAATTGTGGAAAATTCTCAGCTTGTGTTGTGAGTTCATTAATATTTTAACATTTAAAGACGAAAATCTGGTAAAACTCCGAATAAATATTATATTAGGTTGATGCAAAAGAAATGGCGCTTTCTCGTGCTGACTATATTTTTCCCCCACAACCTTAACAGACGGCCACCTCGGCAGACAACATAATATCTTTGTTTAGTGGGGACCATTGCTTATTGCATGGACATGTCCCCGATATCCTGCACAGAGAATTCGGGATACTGAGAACCGAAGAAAAAGAAAAACTTCGCCTTCAGGTCGTCATGTTTGACAATTTTTTTCTTGATGGATAAAGGATTCCGACGCTGGGAAAACTAGCAGAAATGCTACAATTTTCCTGTAGAATCTAATGACTACTCCGCTGTTTTCCATGGAAGTTATCAAAATTGGAACCAGCTCTCGAAATCAAATTTTGGTGGAAAGTTGGGCTGCAGAAAATGTGCTTTTGAGCATCTTCAGCTTTTTTCTAGCAGACCCCTAGCGACATTCTGAAGTAATTAACAGCAACAGGTATTGCGCAGAGTGATGTCTCCAAAAAGCAGCTCGGGAGAATTACCCACCAAGAATCCTAGAGATACCAAAGAAAAAGCTTCGAAAAGTGCTCGTCTCTGTTTCACCAACAGCAACCCCGTTGCACCAGGTCTCCCATGTGGGGTAGGTACTGACGTCCTGACCTAATACAAAAAAGGCATTTCGGACTGTGTCGCTTGTGATATTACAGAAAAATCCTCAAAATTCAAAAGTCAGGAGTCAGGATTCTCGGAGGCTTCCTGTTATTTCGTGTTTCCTTGCCCTAGCCGACACCTCGTATACGTATAGAACGAAAGAGCTTGCTTCGCTCTACAAGAATATATTTACATCTAGATGTCATACTACGTCCACACCAAATTATATGCTTTTGAAAAAAGTGCGCCATTTCTCTTGCATCAACCTAATACATTTCAGGAATTTATAGATTGATAGCTTGCTGTCTGGTTGGTTCAAAATTTAATCTGACCCATTCGGGAACATTCTGGACTGGGATTCATGAACGTGTTCCCAGGCCAACCAGGATAGCAAGCTAACGTTAAAGGTCTGCGTCTCCTAACATTGCGTTGTCTATAAGATAACCATTCATGCTAACCATCGATGGTTGGCGTGGTCAGCGTTTCAGGAATCCTACCCCTGACAGTTTCGTACGGAGTAATGAAACAGTACAGTAATAAGGGTAGGCAATTAATTAACATTACATTTAATTTTTACATTCATTGGAAACGCATGGAGCCAATGTCATACGGTTTATATGTGAACCGTAAAGCTCAGACAAAATGTCGGAAGGACCGCAGCAGAAAGAGATCTCGACCATGTGGTTAAGAAGCGAGAGATATTGAGATAAAAAAAAATTCGGAACGACCGCAGCAGAATGCAGGAGAGAGAGTGAGCGTTATCAAACCATTCTCAGATACAGAGCTCAGTTTTGTTGCGATCAACAAAAAGTTGGACCTTTCAAACTAGGGATAAGAAGTTGGCTTCATTGATATGTTTAGCTCTGAAACCACTGACCTTCACCCAGGTCATCAATTATGTGTGTGGATACCATCCTATGGTGACGCAACGGGTAATATCGGGCTCTGTAGCACGTTTAGAAGCACTCAAAAAAGTTTTCGGAAGAACCGCAGCAGCTATTCGGAAGAAACGCAGCAGCTATTCGGAAGCACCGCAGTTCACCTGTCGGTTCTTCCGGTTTTCTGCTGCGGTCCTTCTGAAAATTTGCCTGAGAGAGAAGACTGTTAGAACGTGGGCTGCACACTCCTCAAACTTCTAGTCTAGGTGTCTGACAAGTTACAGCCTACAATTATGAACAGCCGTACCAGAAAAAAGGTATAGTTCTAAATTCCGTAATCTTCAGAAAAAGGCTATAACGAGGGAACTTTTGCCAGCAATTCAACTGCCGCCAAAATACAATATGCATACTCTTAGGACCGCTCTGACCACATTTTCGGAAATTCTTTTCGCGTTCTTCCATCACCAACTGATGTTCCATTCTGATCGAATCTGACCCATCTGATCAATTTTCAACAGAACATCAGTTTACTCGTTGATTTCAACTCAAACGCCATTTTCATGCAGAAATCCCGAATCAGGAGCTCGCAGGCTTTTTATTAGTCGTTTTTGAAACTTGATTTGGCTCTTTCCCAAAGATTCTGACCCACTACTGGTGTTTCAACCGGCCAGAATCGGGTGTGGTGAGAGAATTATAATTAGAATTTTGGTGACGGACACCCACCTTTGTCCAGTAGTGCTAAACTCTTTGGTGTTCTCTGAATTTTCAGTCATTCTATAATCGGGTCTATTGTTTGTTTACAATCCAAACAGGATTGCTCGGCAATATCAGTGTGACAATCAATAATGCCCACAGAATATTAAAATTGTATAACAACAAAAAAAGCGGAACAAACGGTAAGAAAACGGGGAGGCCGTTAGCGAGTCTTTTTCAATATGGTGACTAAATGGGAACGTGTGGTTTTTTAAAGGTTCGATGATAATTTACCACCCTAAGACGAAGAACACCACACAGGACCGTTAACCAACCAGCTCTCGTAATTGGATTAGTGCAAATCACTCCTCAAAAGAACATCCTGGATGCAAAGTGTTTTTTTTTAATCTGCACCCTTCATTGAGAATTTTTTTTACAAATAAAATAGCAAATGTGAAAACATAGCATAACATTCACAACAGCATATAAGATATACCTCTGTTTCGCCCATATGTAACACCCAATGCTTTCGTAAAGCGGTACAACGTCGTACATGACATAGGAAAATCAGCGTAGGCCTCGTGCAGCATTTCGTGCAGGGCGGCAATTGTCATATTTTCCTTCTTCAACTTCTCTTTGATGAAAAATCGCACTATCTGACCCCATTCTTCACCGTATTTCCTCAGTGTTGTCTCCTGAAGCGCCTCCGGATCCGCCACCACCTTCTTTTTCTTGCGCGGGAACAGCTCGTGCACAAATTCGGACCTCACGCCCAGACTCCTCACAGTAGCTTGCGAGACACCACATGCCATGGCCGTCATTTCCACTGGGGAGTCAAACACCGTTCCTTTGCACGAATCTCCGAGTAGTTTCTTGAGTTCCTCAAAGAACTGCCGCACCCTTCTGATGACGACTTTGGTCCTTCTGCCCAATGACGCCGTGTCGACAGTTGGTGAGCGAACAACGTCGAATGTTCCAAGCGGTATCGTGAGCTTCTCCGTGTTTAGTCTCCGTATACGGTCACATAGAAGCTCTGACGGAGCCGGTGCGATTGGGCCGAGTGCTTGCTCTAACGAAGTCGCAGTGAAAGATTCAGATTGCAATTTAATACCATTCGTGACACATGGTCCGAGCGCTAACGCCTGTTTGACAGTTAGTCTGCTTTCAGAAACTGGGAGTAGGAGAGCGGGCTCAGCAATAGGCGGTTTTACGTCAAAAACTTCTTCTTCTAGGAGGGTGGCGGCCTGCTGCAACGGCGGTTTACTGTCAAGATTTTCTGGATGAAAAGGAGTTGGCTCTTCAGTGGGTGGTTTATTGTCAGAAGCGTCCTGTTGTATGACAACGACGGGCTGTTCAACTTTCGGAGTACTACCTAGCATGTCTTGCGCAGAGATAGCAGCAGGCTCTTCAACCGGTGGTTTACTTTCAGTGACTGGTAGAAAAAGGACATTCGGATCTGGACTCTTACGTCTTTCTCGACTAAGCAGAAGACGTCGAGCAATCGAGGAAAAGTTGCTCGATGACGAAGCTGCAGGAAAATCCATGTCCGGCTACCAGAAACTTCTTAAAACCCCCTGAGATACTGGGTTAAAACCATAAGGCATTGGTCAGTGACAAAAAAAAACTACGACATTACACCACATGTCAAACTCTCGAATCTCCTCGTTTAAGGAGGAATTGTGTTAATACATTAATACATTGTATCAACGCATTTGATAACTTTACATTTATTAGTAGATTATGCTATTTCTCCACTTCATTGTGCTTGATGGTGCCCTGAGCGGGGAAACGAATGAAACCTTGAAGGACGTTAAGAAGGGAAAAATCTCTTTGGCAATACATCCATATACATATACATATACATATACATAACTATATATAACCTACAGCAAATTCCTCAAATTTCAGCCAACTGCTACTGGCCATCGAGAATTTTTCAAGGACATCTGCCTTTATTTATTGGTGAGCACTATTCTCCCACATACGTATTATGTCTAGATGGTGTCCTACAGAAAGACACATAGATTTCGATTATTTCCAGGACAGAAATTTTCACAAGCTCAGAACTTTGATGAAGGAATCCCCGAGAAAACATCTCAAGCCAAAAAAACCACAACAGTTCTCCCAAAAGGAATTTGTATGTTAATACCAAGGTGTCCCTCAGTGTCTTCAGAGTTTAGGTAATATAGTGCATCACAGCAAAAGTCCTGTACTTATAGAATTCTGCGTTTACAGGGTGGTCCATAATTATGGTAACAGAAACAAGCACTCATTCTGAGACGCAATTGTTATAAACTAGTGCTAACATATAAATACGTAAATTTTAATCCCAGGAACAAATAACAAACTAATGTGAATTGAAGACAGGGGAGCCGCCATGGTGTGGCCATAATTACGGGCCATCCTGGTGTTGCAGCATGTTCGATGTTTAGTTATGAGGAGCATCCTCAGTTGGACTCATAGTGAAAAACCGGAAAATACTATATGAATTCCCATTAAGGGAGAAGCAGCTCTAGTGCTGGAGCAGAGCTCAGAAAAAAACGAAGTTTCGAACCAGCATAGAATCAATTAGGCAACAGGAATAGAACTTGCAAAGTTGGACTGTGGCTGTAGAGAAGAGGACTGGGTCTATGCCACACGGCCCATCTGGAGGTGGCCACTAAATGTAGGTGCTTGTCTGGTTAGTCGTGAGCGCTTATAATAAGTCACAGAAACTTCTTTTTCTTTCTCCATCATCAGGATCATTCGGTGTAAGTGTGTCAACACAGCACAAGTTAGAGCTTCCACATCCATCATGAACATAGGTGTCAACACATCTACCCTGGGTAGTCTCAATTACGCAATTGGGCCCAGAATTCCAATGGGTACTCACCTCCTGTGCCTATAGAAATGGTAAAAATAGAACAAAATGACAAGATAGCGGGGTGAACGGCAAATAAATCAGTTAGTCACACGAACAGTAGCTCAAGAAGACGGGCGCAATGCTCTTTGCTGGACTACTAGACGGTATTGACACGTCTGATAAGGAAATGTCTGACTACTTAGTTGTTTGACAGACCGAGTGCAGAAAATAGCAGGAAAAGACCGATAAATCGCTGGAGAAGCGAGGCTAAGCCAGGTATGCGGCCACACCGAGGTCATGAATGGAGATAGAAGCAGTGATTAGAAAGCCTTGTACGTACCCTGTACATATGTAGTACAAGCATGCTGATTCAGAGTCCATGAGACGATGAATGAAAATTCACGAAAAATCACCAGTGTGAAGAAACAAATACTTTACAAAAAATTTATCACAGTGTTGCACATACAATGCCCTGTCATGATTATGTACAATGTGTTGAGAAGGTTCACCTTGACTGCATTATCCGTTCAATCTACTCATCACAGAATTTCTTCAGTAGTGAAGAAATCTCATGAAACATTTAGACTACGTTCCGTCCAATGCCTCCTAGTGCTGATCCAGAATCGAACACTCCTCAAATAGTCCTTCGAGTCACGGTGATTTTGATTCCTTGTCGCTCTGGCTCCTCCGCAATGGTTTCGAGAGTGGGGGCGGACAGCATGGAACCTCTTCGAGCCTTTCTCCCCATTCCTGAACACAGTCCAATGATTTCCGTATGATTCCTAATGATTACAAGGAAGGACTTACCGCAAAACTTCGCTGACATTTTGGCAGCTTCAAAGTCGCAAGCGCTGACGAAAGTGACGTGCTTTGTTGCTTGAGGGCTTCTCATGGTAGCAGATGACGATTTCACTGGGAAAATTGTGGATTACCCATGCGCAGCGGGCTCTCCAACTTATATAGGGGCACGATGGCGATCGGGCGGTCCGCGTGTGATCGCACGATTTCACGCCACCTCTTCTCGTTTCACAGGCTCTCTTTCCTCAATACAACTCATATGCGGAGGACATATGACGGTGAGTTCAAAGAATCAAACCCATATTTGTGATCGCCACGGACAGGCAAAATTTATCCGCGAACATTTGATCTTTGAAATCGCGAACACCTCACCATACCTTGCTGAGTTCGTTGCAGGTCCGCAAGCAAACTATTTTGTTTTTCTCAAAGCAATTGCTTTCAATAGTGTGTTACTTACTCACTTGGTTACTTGGTTGAACCGTGCTTCAAACTCGGCGGTTGTTTTGTCGCGGATCCCACCATCCCTTCCAATCGTTTCTAGTCTGAGATCTTGCGGGATGAGGCACCTCATTGCGTCATCAATGATGTTATTAGGTTGTCGGGAAATAAGACACGCTCAACCACAATGAGACACGCTCAACCATAATCAATTTTTAATTATTTTTCTTTTGTTTCAATATTGTGCTGTCGTATTCTTCTTTTATTACAAAACATCAAGATACAAAATAATCACCATGTGTGTCTGCCACCTTCAGCAACCGATCAGGCAAGAACTCAATGCCGCAGCACCAGAATTGAGGATTCTGCCGTTCGAAGAAGTCGCCAATAGCAGTTTGAACGGCTTGAGAGTCGGTAAAGCGCTGTCCAGTCAAGAAGTTGTTCACGACCTAAAAAGGTGGTAATCGAGGACGCGAGATCTAGGAAATATGCTGGGCGCGGAACCGTTGTCCATCCTGGCTCTTCCAGTTGCCGACGAGTTGTCTAAGCCACATGAGGGCGTGCATTGTCGTGCAGAAGATGTACCTCGGCACGTCGAGACCGCTTTTCTTGGATCGTAGAGGCCGAATCCAGTTGACAGCTGTAAACGTAGGCGCTGAATGTGAGGTTAGCAGTTAGTAGCTTCCAGAATAGCATCCCCCCTCGCATCCCAGAAACAGTGGAGGAGAGCTCTCCTGGCGTGTGGGTTGGGTCGAGGCTGAGTGGGTGGCTCCTTTTCGCATGGGAGCCAATAGGCGGCACGCGTATCATTATATTAGGTCGTCAAGTATGAAATGTCTGATTTTTCAAGTGGTCAGTTTGACAGCTGGTATCTTCGGGGTTTTCTCAGATCCACTCTCATCTTTCTTTCCACTATGGAGATACGTTCTCCCTCTCTCAAAATCACCTATTTGATTTTTGATCAACTTTAAAATTTTTATCTGAGAGGAATTTTTGTGAACCCACTCAAAGACAAAAAATCGTATCATTTCGGAATATGGGTTCCATCGCGGAGCCTGCAAAGCAAGGACAACTCGAAATAACCCAGAAATGTTTGGAGAGGGAGTGGCTAATAAAGGAACAGGATGTCGATGTTTTGAGAAATGTCTACCTTGTGATATAAACCTGCAAAGTGAGCGTTGTGATGAACCTAGATTACGATGTGTTGGAAGCGGTGGCTTAAGCGGATAGGAGCCACAGTATGCCTGTATATGCAGCAAGGTTTGGCGTTCGTAACCCTATATTGTTCAGGTGTTCAAGGCAATACGACAAGGTAAAGTAGCTCGATGAACGAATTTTTCGCAGTTTGATCCCCAAAAATTGGTGCCATTTTTTGACTATTTTTTGGAAAACCGCGCTGCATAAACAAGAGGAGCAAGAAGGGGAATCCTCCTGTCATTCGTTGCACTGGCCAAACCTTGCTCTACTTGACCACAACTTCTCTCAAGGATTAGTCCACTTCTTGGTAGAGAAAATTTTCCACTTTCAACATGATGTTGGAAATGCCCTTCGCCAAGTTATCGCCTCTTGCTTCCTAGGCCTCCAAGCTGTTGGCGCAACCATGCTACCGCTTAGATGGCAAGGCTGTGCCGGTAGCATAGGGGCATATTTGGATTGCTCGTATCTCATCTTGTTGGAGAAACATTACTCGAAACTGTCTCATTCAAAATCAGACATTTCATACTTGACGACCTAATAGTAACGTACCAAACCCTCATCCACCGTCACCACATCGCCGAGAAAGTCTGTGCAGTTGGGAAGCAGCGGCAATGATTGGCATATTGAGACGTCGGCAGCACGGTTAGCGTCGGTGAGCTCATATGGTGTCCATTGGGCCATCCCTCTTCGGTATTCGAGTGCGTAAAGGAGGTCGGCAGTGGTGGAGAGATAGCTCCTGAGCATCTGTGACAGTTCGCGGGTCGATGCCGTCGGTCGCTCTTAAAATGCTTTTCGCAGGTGATGGTCCTTCAACTCAGCTGGTCGCCCCAGTGGTTGAGCGACTTTGAAGTGATAGCAGCCGAAGCAGTCGCTGGAAGCAGCGGCTTACCGTCGCATGGCTTACAACAGAGAGTTGATGTTATCGGCTGTCCTACGTGCCCTGGTCTCTTGTCGGTGCTCGTATAGCATGATTGTGACTGCACGTCCGTTTGCGCGCGACCAGTTGAAAAGCAGTGCAGATTCATGACCTTATACACCCTTTAGGAAGATGCTACAGGAATATTCTATCACATGCTTGTCTAGACTTGTCCATATNTATACAGTGTGTATCAAAAGTATAGGGACACTCTAATTTTTGTTCGTAAAGAAGCTCGCGTTTTTCTATTCGGTCTGGTTTTTTTGCCCTCTCGATTCAGCGAACCAAGAAACCCTAAGATACGCAGTTTCAGTCAATGAGATCGACTCATACAATTTTTACAATTTTCCGAAAAGAAAAGTCAAGGATTTTTTGTATCAAAAGTATAGGGACACATGCTGTTGAATGAGCGTTTTGCTCGAAATAAATCAGCAAAAGGTGGATTAATAACCAGATGGTACTGTATTGTTTATTAACACTTTAGGCGACCTATTCGCCATACTGTAGAAGTTGTTGCTGGCGAGGTTAATCCCCAGATTGCTCCGTGCACCCACAGCGGCATTTTCGATGACTACATCCGGAAGACACTCTGTTATGGACGTAGATCTGCCTAGAAATAGTCTCCAACTCATTCTTCTTTAGAATTAGCTTTCGGAAGCACAGTTGCTGCCCCCAATCGTGGAGTTTCTGAGCGCTTTGCTATCGTCATGTGGGCTAACTCACAAAGATGATTTAGTTTTTTTTTGCATGGGAATGGAGTTTCGTCGGCGACATCGTCTCATCAGTAGCGATACTACATCGCCGAAGCTGTGTTAGAACTTGTTTAGCTATATTCTGTACGAAAGGAGGGCAAAGGACTGCGAACGTCATACTCGTTATGGCATCCCAATCTCCGCAACCATCACTTCCTAGGTTCCTTCTCCAATATGGGAGTGGCCTCTCGCATAAATACCCTGATGCAGCTCCAATCTTCACAAGACATCCGAATAACCTTTTCGTAACAAGGACAAATGCATTAGATGAGGAAGGCGCCATATATTTAGGAACGAATTTCTGGTGCAGTGATTGCACGGTTAGGGAATCATTACGAGCAAGGCGTAGGTAACTCCGTGCTTTTCGATCATGCAGAATGTAGCTCAGCGAGTTCTGCCAGAACTTTGGAGATGTCTCCGTACCACTATTGCAGTGATACTGTTACCAAAACCCCACCTTAAGGCAAGAAAATGCAACAACCCACTAGAGTCACTCTAAGTGAGCGTGACTCAGCTCACCCAGGCGGAAAAATTTGGACAGGCAACCCTGCTCTTCGAACTTTTTTCTAATGGGTGATCCTTGATGGCTATTTTTCTAGACTGGTCTGAGCCTAAATCAATGAGTATATCTCCGGAGACGAACCCAAAAAAGTCATACTTGTGCTTGGAGCCATTTGGAGATCAATCTCGCCAGCAACAACTTCTACAGCGCTAATAGTAGGATGTTTGAAGTGACACTAAGTGAAGGATTACCGACTGACTAGCAATCCTCCCTTCACTGATTTTTTTCCGAGCAAAACGGTCATTCAACAGCAAGTGTCCCTATACTTTTGATACAAGGAATTTCTGACTTTCTCTCTTCGAAAAATTATAAAAATCCTGTGAGTCGATCTTATTGACTGAAACTAAGTATTTTAGGGTTTCTTGATCCGCTGAGTCGAGTGGACAAAAAAGCAGACCGATTAGAACAGCGCCAATTTCGTTATGTGTAAAAATTAGGGTGTCNTCAGGTAGCCTCAAACGTTGCCACGTGTATGAAAAGACATACAGTCGTTCCAAAAAATACTCGCCTACAGCATCCACCGCCCGTCTGCTGAGCCGCGCCACGGCTCCTATGCATTATAATACGTGCTGCAACGTGGCTCAGTCGACGCGCAGTTTAGCGTGATCATAATGCATAAGAGGCCGGCGCGGCTCAGCAGACGGGCGGTTGATGCCGGAGGCGAGTATTTTTTGGAACGACTGTATATATATATATTGCAGAAAATTTGTGACTCTGTGCGTGCGTGCACAACATTGAGAGGGTGGAAGTAGCGGTGAGCGGTGGAATCACTGATTCAACAGGGATAAGCCGGCATCCGAAAGTGAGGAAACCCATGGAGACGGGTCCAGCGATATGATAAGGGTGCGCCGGCGTCTAAAGAGGGGGAAGTGGGTCCAGCGATATGATAAGGGTGCGCCGGCGTCGAAAGTGGAGGAGACGGGTCCAGCGATATGATAGGGGTGCGCCGGCGTCCAGAAGTGGGTAAACGCCTGCGAAAGGATCTACAGATAGAGAAGAGCTGCGCCGGTGCGAAGTAGCGAGAGAATGCTTTCNCCGGCGTCGAAAGTGGAGGAGACGGGTCCAGCGATATGATAGGGGTGCGCCGGCGTCCAGAAGTGGGTAAACGCCTGCGAAAGGGTCTACAGATAGAGAAGAGCTGCGCTGGTGCGAAGTAGCGAGAGAATGCTTTTAATCAGGTCTATGTTTGGTCTAATTGTCCTCTGGCGCCTAAATACAGTGAGAAAGTACGAAATCCCCGGCCTCAGCAGTGACTATTATACCACCCATGCCCACATCACGTCCCCTCCTGCGTGTTGCACCCTCATTTTTGTCTGAGCACACCGCACCGTCCTCTTATATGTTCAACGTGATTGTTATCAATGGATCACTCACTATAAACAAGGAGTGATAAACCATTTCCCGTATTCATTCCAGGTTGAATCGGTTACATATAGCAACAATTAGCTATCTCACTCGAGAGAATGACAAAATTGCTCTGAAAGACACGAGTAGTTCTCTTTGATCGTTCCATTTTTATGGGAGAGGCATTTAGGGGAAACGGAGCAAAAATTTGCATGATCATAATTCTATTAGGATGGATGCGAAGTGAAGTCATGCGAGCGAAGCGAGCATAAGGAAAAGTCTGGGAGTCCGGCGTCAGCCGGACGGCCAGACTGGTAGTATAATATATAGTATAATATATAGTATAATATAGTAATATAGGTAATATTATACATGACATGACATGACATGACATGACATGTACATGTACATGACATTGACATGCGTCTCTCAAAATTTGTTTAAGGTAGTTTCTTGTGGTGATGAATCTAGTAGTCATAACTAAAAAATTCCTGGTTGCCCGCTTTTCCCGGAAACATGGAGTTTAAGGGTGTTCTTATAATTATGAAACGCACTGTATAGGTAATATTAAGCTTCCAGCCTATCTAGAGTATTTTTCTCGTAAGAGATGATATCTTGCTATCTTTTGATTTCCTGTTACCGCTGTCTGAGGCAAGTCATTCAGACACTGCGTTGTTCATTGTTGCTGCGCATCATATTTGACGCGACGATATATGCTACATATTATACATACAATGAACAATGCAGAATAGGGATAAGAAGAGAATTTCCAGCAGAGCGAATGTTCCTGATTTTGTCTTTGCGACAGTCGCTTGAACAAAATGTGTTTTCATATTCGTGGCATTAAGACAGCATTGAAAACTTCGTCAAACTTCGGGCCGACGCGTCAAATTCAGCACTCTGCAACCATAAACAGCGCCTATGGCCACTTTTGTATGGTTTGTACACGTCCACTTGGAGCGATGGGGATGTAGTTGCTGGCTTCCTGGGAGCGTTCACTTCCTGGGAACGTTCATAACCACTGACAGTCGAATAAGCTTCATATCTGCCGGAATCTCATTCAAGGAGCAGCTCCGATAATCCTCATCCGAGGATCGTGGCGAAACGTGCAAGTGCATCCGAAACTAGCAACAGGCATGGGGAGATTTTCACATACATACGGTGGGCGTCAATGGCGGTGACCCGTCTGCGGCCTCGCAAAGCACGCGGCGCGTCCGCACCGCTCACGCTGGAATCGTCGCCGCAGTGGCTTATCTGGGTTTTCTTGATAGTTGTTCATCATATTTGATGATAACTAACAAGAAAACTAACTGACTATCAGGAAACCCCCATAATTTGATGTCTCGGAGAGGGTTCTCGCTCGAGCGGCGCGGTCGCCCCGCATTCTGTTCCAAGCCGCAGACGGGTCACCGCCATTGACGCCCACTGTATGTACAGCGTGGCGCATAATTACTGTCCCACGATCAAATACACACAAAAACGTAAGAGGGAATATTCTGCAACCACCTTTCGGGTGCGTGACTTTTTGAACAGCAGTCTCCAGAATCTAGGGCACCTCTGGGTCATTGCCCCAGTTTTTCTGACCGTGCCCTACTTTTCCTGGCTGCTCCGTTAATTACAGAGGAGCAGCCAGGAGGTCACCAGCGCTGCCGATGCTCCGCCCACTGTACAAATCCCGTACGGCTTCCAAATAGCAAGCCACCGGACCGGGACCGTATAACAGTGGATTGATGGCGCGGAAAGTCTAATTCAAGGCATATTTCTGGGGATATACGCCTCTGCACTATCTTACGTCTTTGCTTGCATCAGTATCTTGGAGAACTCTAAACCTTTTTTTCACACGCATTGATCTCATTCTCGAGAAGAAGTTTGTACACTGTTTCTCTTGAAAAAGTATTACAATTTTTGTCTTACCTTTACATTCTCTTCTCTCGCAAACTTGATTTAACCCGTTGACAACGAACGAAGGCGCGGCTCACCGGTGAGCCGCACCTTTATCGCATGTTTCATCTTGAGGCACCCTTGAACCTTAACGACCCTTGTGATTGTTTATATAGCAATGTGATAATACTTTCAAGTCAATGTGATCATAAAAATTTGTTTCGAAACTTCTATAGGAAGGTTGAAGCACAGAAAGAATCCAGAACTTGAGAGGATGTAGAAAAGTGTCAAAAAGGGAGCGGTCATCAATGGGTTAACAACGTACTCCTTTCCTTTTGAGTCCTCAAATCCAGTGATTTACGAATTCCACACTCTGCTTTCCAATAAAAAGAAATTTCACGTGAAAAGGACGAAATATTGGTAAAAACCTAGTTTTCGCTCAGAGGTTGTCGTTGTGTGGCGATCTAACCCAACGCAAACTCTAAATAGGCCTTCAGGCATCTTACGTATCTGCAGGATATGTTCTGCACCTCATGTCTGACCTTAGTCGACGTGGGCGTTCAATTGGTAATAAGAAACCAATCTAAAATGGTGAAGAAAAGCACAGATAAATGGAGATTGTCAGTCTAAAACTGCACCTGATTAGTGGAAACCCATTCTTTTTTTTTTCAAAGCTTTCCAAGTATTCGCTGAAGACGCTTCTTCGCTGTGTAGTTTTGAATAATACTGATTTCCAATTCTTTCTTATATTTGGTAACAGATAATTTAGCGTCACCATTTTCCGATCAAAATTTTGAAGAAAAGGGCACGGGAAAAATGAAGGATAGAAATGAAACTTGGGGGAATACATCTTGTATACTGGGCAAATCACTTTCTGCTGTGCAAACCAGCTCATTCCATCCACTAACATTAAATTTAAAATTGGTACGGTAAACGTGTCCAGGTTGTAATCCTATTCTAAAGATAGATATATTAGGTAATTAGTTGTACGTTTGGTAGTCTAACTGAATTAAATAGAAACAACGCGAGTTCAGCGACGCTGAGGTGACACTTTCTTGGAATGTTTGGCTAATGAATGTTAAGCCTTCCCACGTCATCAATCCACAGCTAGGCGGTCCTTGTCCGGTGGTTTGTTACATGGGGGGAGCAGGGGATTTGTACAGTGGGCGGAGCATCGACAGCGCTAGTGACCTCCTGGATGCTCCTCTGTAATTAACGGAGCAGCCAGGAAAAGTAGGGCACTGTCAGAAAAACTCGGTCAATGACCCAGAGGTGCCCCAGATTTGGGAGACTGCTGTTCAAAAAGTCCGCCCCCCCCCACCTTTCTAGGAATAGATCAATCCCATCTAAGGAAACGAAAACCAGTAGCTTTGCTGCCTGTTGGCGCAGACCACATACCTCGGGAACTCAAGGTCTAACCCCACTGTGGCCCACGCTTGACGCCCTCCTTCATCGACGAGGAGCAGCACACGACTGACTAGGCTTACAAACCTCAGAATTATAGGTTATATGAAGGAAGCCATTGCGGTTCTAAAGCACCAAGTGTGGTTGCCTAGTCGAGCTTTCTTTCAGAATCAGAAGCGATTTTCGCTCAGAGGGCGAATTCCTGCTAATTTCATCGAAATGAATGTGAAAATCCCCAAGATCGTGAACATTGATGAGCCTAATAATTAGCTGCTTCCACGGGCTACCAGCCGCTATGAAGACGCCCAATGGATTCTCCGTCAGGAAGGAGCTCCTACCCAACAAGTCTAAAAATCCTCATGATTGCGGTCTCATCAACGGATTAGGCTTCAGCACTGCCTTCGTGTGGTCGGCCATTTTTGATAACCGAATAGTTCTTCGGTTTTTCATGTGCTCGGAGGAAGGACCTGTCTGCAGAGACAGGCCAAATTTCAATCCCTGTTGATGTCATTAGCGAAAGCTAGAATGGGAATCCAGCAAAATCACGAACGGTCCACCGTGGTGGGACATCTCAACCGTCTGAGAGCTCCGATCCACATCATAGATGAAGATATCGAGTGACACCAACGTATTTTATTTTGGCATAAGATACTGAACACTTCCTCGAGAGGTTGTCCGCAGATGTGCTTTGATGCTTTCTCTGTGCCCTTTTTTATAGTGGGACAGTAATTATGCGCCACCCTGTATATCTGTCCCAAGCAAAGCATTACGATTCGCAAGGGATCGCATGCTAGGGCCGGCATTTTGGAATTTTGATCTGATCTTCTTCATCAGAACGAACCACAAAACCACGAGTCATTGTTAAATGCGTACTTTTGATGTACACATATTTTCCTAGGTACTCCGTTACACAAAATCTGCAACTATTTCAGGTAAAAACATGGGATTTCTTGGAGAGATCTTACATTATAAAACGGTACGATGAGTCCAAACCTTTCTGAAGAGGGCCATCTGACAAAACAACAGAATCTTTGTTGGAGGTAGTTGCTAAATGGGCTGCTGAGCCGGTGGGCTGAACTTTTGCTGCTTGACTTCGTCATTTTCCTCGGAGAACCTCATCAAAATAGAAGAAATACTGTGCGCGTGATCGCTTCGGATCAGTGCGTGAGCGTGAGGCGAACAACAAAACAGGCTGGTGTCGCCGTCAAAACACAATGGACATCGATTAAACGTGAGGAGGATGATCTGCTACAGTCGTTCATCTCAGTTCGAACTTCAGACGTCAAAAACAGTCCTGACTGACCGACAGTGTTTTATGGATGCTCTTTGGGGTCTGTAGTGGTCAGCGCGGTGGAAGGCAGGCGAAGGCGCCGCCCCTGCTGAAATTCTGTCTGGAGAACTCCATAGCCAATTGCAGTTCCGTTCGTAGTCTGCATTGCCGTAGTCCCACCCTACTACTTATGTCAATGATCACTGTCAAGCGCTGCGGGAGAGCGAAATTTTCCCTGCAAGGTCGACTGGTTCTTAACGATATGCGTCTATTTGTTTGTGCGATTTACATAAATAGGAATGACGTATCCATGGACGTTATCGCAATCTTTGCTGTCTTGTAGATGATCACCGCGAACTTTCGTCGCCGTTACTATGCACGTGATCTGTGTCCGTTTATAAGAATTAGTGTCTAGAAAACAGCCGACTAATCCCCGTTTCTGGTGCAGTGCGAGGCTCGTTAAAAGACCCGGTCCTCTGTAGTCAGTCGTCCCATGCTACCAGCGATTTCTCATACGAACACGATGCTCTCCTTTGTGATCTTTCTGGCGGTGATTTCCTTTGGCGAAGGTAGGTCATCTTTGCAGATTCTTCCACGGTTTTGAAATTCCCTTCGCCACGTGGACTGTGCATAGAATCGGCAGTCGATTTCTGTCGTTGACGGGGAAATGAATTTCGGCGACAGCCCATAGCTTTGCCACAGTTTTGAAATCGTTGAAGGGAAGACGTGGTTCATTTCATAAAGGGACTCAAGGGAATTCCTATCCATTGAAGTAGTATTATACTGAATGCTGTGCACATTTGTGTAAGAATGTGCTTTACACAGGTGTTGAAGGGCTAATAGAAAGCGACTAGTTCAATCTTATTGTTGGGTAACAGCTCAAAAAAATTTGGAAATGCGGATGTGTGAAAGGGACAGAACCCTACAGTCTTCTCGTCTGACCTTTAGAGCTTCATCTAAACTTTTTTTTTCCAAAATTTTTTCTTGGAGTTGTTTTAAAAATGGAAGATGAATTTGAAAAATATATTTTAACTCATTCGAAGTCAAGTATTCGTATTCGAACATTTCTGAAGTGGGTAATACTGTACCTTGACCACTGACGTCGATCTTTCAAGGGTGATACAAGTCCAACGTTTGAGTTGCATGTTTTAGAGGTTTCATTTTCGAACTTTTGATTTCACTTGATTTGTCATCAGTAACCATTCTCCTCTCGCGATTGTAGCCCGGTATGATGCAAACCTGCTATAAAACTACGGTGACGCAGTTTCTAAATTTGGAAAGTGCACACACCTTGTAGTAAGCTGCAGCAGAAAGGATACCTTGTATATCAAGCTTTCTTAGCAGTACCTGTAGTACTTAACGAGGGTTTTACTATGGTCAAATTCCCTGGAACTTGTAGTTCTTTAGATAATCAACACCAACACTATGCAGAAAAGATATTTTAACACCTGTACTCCGTTTTTTTGTATATTTATAACCGCCTTATTTCAGCCGTCTCACTAAGCCTCGTACGCGTTGCGTGTGCTCGTGACCCCACTCTCCCCTTCTGTGACTCTCATATTCTAGGTGAGATTGCCTTTTTCATTAAAAAAAGTCGTTTCGACCAGAAGGATTTCAAGCCACGTATATCTGGTCACTGGCTTTTTTTGTCGATAAAATCCCCAAAAATAGTCTTTGCAAGCTGTATGAGGAAATTTTTTTGAGAAGTATTCAGTTTTGGCTCTATGAAAATTCCTATTTAGGAGATCCAATTACATCCACACCCAAGCCACTGGTTACGACACCGAGACTCTCAGCAGCTTTGGGCTTGGACAAAAAGTTGCCCGGATACGACAAAGAACAGCAGCAGCAGTTCCTCACCTGGCTCAGCGATCAGAAGGACGAGGTGGCTTTCAATGCTTTAGTATCGAAGGCCATAGCTGAAGTACTGCACAGCCATCTTGTTATTTGAGTTCAATTTTTGTCCCATAATCACGCTTCAACTCAGCTGATTTAGGTCCCAGACGCTGATATTGATACCGAAGAGCTCGAAAGTTCCCATCACGTCCACAGCGATGTTGGCGAATACTGTATGAAGTACAAGGTAATTGCTCATGGTGTTTACTGGAACAAAATGCAGTTGAAAGGAATTTCCCAATTGATTGGCTCCAGTCGCCGTCTGGAATGTGATAGAGAAATGCATATTCGAGAGAACTCGACTAGAAATGAGTGTTTCTAGGCCAACTTCCACCACTATTGCAAAAATGGTAACGTGGACAAGTTGGAAGGGGTGCTTCCACAATTTTGCACCGTCTATGGACGTCATTGTGGAATTGAGTGAGTGATTACATCAGCAACTTCAACAATTCCTCGAACAACCCTTGCATCTCCAGTGATTTCCCAAAGCCTGGCCCTCTTCTCGAGTCGAAAGAGCAGTTCAAGGAAGAAACTGCCAAACAACCAAGTGGATCTTTCAAAGGTTTGTTTCCTTTGTTTCAAGGAAGTGCACTGTAGCTTACTGAGGCCTCTGTCGTAGTATAGAGCGATAGCCTAATAACGACATTTCCGCAAATTTGTACAACCTTTTCTATTCATAAGTTGACGAGTTTTTTGGAGTTGCGTGTCAGTGGAAAACGGAAGCAAAACAATGGAAAATACGAATAATGGAGGCTGAATTGTAGGGATTAAATTTATCCGGGAAGGAATAACGTTTTTTTGAAAACGTAAAGGAAAAAGTTATGAAAACTGAAAACTTTGGCAGTCCAAACATAACTTTGCGAACCTAATCGACAGAATAATTGCGTCTTCTTGTAAAAAGTCATTCCAGGCTCGACTACGGAATACTGTGGAAAGTTCCTAGAGCAGTACAACCAGTTGTGCAGTGCAGGAGGCAAATCAACAAAAGCTGAAGAGTTCTGCTCGTCGTACAAACAAAGCTGCAACAAATCTGCAGCAAAACCAAATAGGTGAGCACAAGCTGTTAAGGCGCATACTCCTTGTAATCCTTTTCCATGCACAATTTTGGCAGCTTTCAGTGACTTGGCCAAGGAAATCGAGGACATAGATGATTTTCCCGAGCCTGCTGGAGTTGGTGGAGGTGCGCCACCTAGCGAAGAAGAAGAGGAAAATGAAACAACCAAGGTGCGCCTTCCAACAGCTTCAGAAAGAGGCCAATGGATAGGGCCGAGATTTCTGTTAGATTTCCCTTGTTTTCTCCTCATTGTAGGCCATCACTCATACTTTCAGAAACCCCAAGTGGCGAGGTACTGCGACAAGTACTGGGAGAACTACAACTTCTATTGCGCTGGAGAGAGTTCCGCCGACCACGAGAAGTTCTGCCGGTCCTACCGCAGCAACTGTCCGCAGAAAGTCGGCTCGTAGGTGTTGCATGAAGTGCTCGTTCGTGGATCAGTAGCACTAGCTCAAGCTAGGAATAGCGCCGCCGTAAGAACGGAGTTGCTTGACTCGTTGGAAAGGCGGGAAGAAGGCGGCTGACCTCCAGGATTCTGTTTCCGGTAGCCCTGTAGCTTTACTACAACAAATGTTCTGTAACCTTCTAGATCTCTAGAAGCTCATTTGTAGTCGTAACCTTTGTTAGAGGGTTTGGCTATGACCTTTCTGTGTTAATGTGTATTGTTCATTATGCATGCGTTGTATATAAGATGTTCCTCTTGCTGTTTCGAGATTCGTGCATTTTAGGTTGAAGGAATCAGCATCATTTCTGGGCGGAAAGGGCAAGGTATGGATTCATAAGTAGTACTGTCTTAGTTCCTGAATGCATGCACTAGCATAACATTTGTGAAAATATGTAGGTGGTCACGACACAGTGCTACAACACACAAGTTTCTCAAAGGGAACACAGTTTCTATGACCTTGATGGAGTGTTTTCCAGAAAGCAAATGCCTTGGAACAAATGCCGTGCAGAGGTTCTTTTTCGGGCAAATATTGATACTTATACGTAGATTTTTCCATTGAAAGGAGTTCCATGAAACAATGAGAGCGGAAGGAGAGCGGATGAAAGTTCCTGCTGGCTATCTTGTTGAGGATAGTCACATATTATTTTGGTTTTTCCAATTCATAATTGTTTTGGCGTCCGCTGTTGCAATTGTCTTCTCCCTCAGAGTAAAATAAGTTTCGTAATGATGGAGAGGTAGCTCATAGCTTCTCTGTTCATTTTGCGACTAGAGAAGTTGGAGCAACCCCGGCTCTCTTTGCACTGTCGTGGAAATTGTGAATAACCCAGCCATAATCTTCGTCGATGTTGTCGACAACGACATCTTGTTGAAAGCCAGCTATCAAAGAAAAGAATTCCCAAAGTGCGCGAAGGAGGTGCTAGTATGACTCCGTGCAGAACGGCGACATTGGTCAGGCAGAACGTTTGATTGGAAATGATATGGTAATTCTCATTATGGTATTCTCCACAGGGTTACTCCCAAGTGCAGCGCAGGCAGGCTGGCATCCGCAGTTGTGGGTTACCATGGCCAGTCTTGATCGTTATGACAAACTTGAACAGCGTCTCGTTGTTCGTTGCTTTGTAGTTCTTGGGTACCAATGTGAACATCTTCACGCATTAAAAGCAGCATCAGCGGAGATTCTGGACTCTGAGCTGATGTGCGGGTGGTGAGGTACTGACTCAGCACATCCTCTTCTTCTTCTTCTTCCTAGCCTGTTTCCCATGGTTTGGGGTCGACGTTTCTCGTGCGATTGCGCCATTTCCTTCTATCGAACACATCATCCGTCCTGAGTTTTAGTAACTGCATATCATCTTCAATCCTATCTAGCCACCGCGTATTGGGTCTTCCTCTCGGTCTGCGCCCTTTCACAGTGATGTTCATTGTTGATTTGGCGACTGAGTTTTCGTCACTTCTCAGTACGAGACCATACCAGCATAGCCGAGCCTCCCGCATCTTTGCCGTAATGGGTGCCACTCCAAACATTGAGCGTACGTCTTCGTTACGCACTCTGTCCAGACGTGTGAGTCCCGTGAGTCCAGCGAAGCATTTCCTCATTCATTTCTCATTCTCATTTCCATTATGTGGAGGGTCTGCTCGTGTCTTAAGGTGGTCGGCCAGCATTCCACTCCATACAGCGCAACAGGTCGGACTACTGTGCGATAGATCTTTGACTTCAGCTTTAGCGGGACCTTCTTGTCGGACATTACACCCGCTACCTTCCTCCACTTGCTCCATGCAGCGTTCGCTCTACATTCAGCTTCCGTTAGCGTGTTGCCGTCAGCTGCGATACGGGATCCGAGGTACTTAGACACAGATACCTTCGGAAGTTCCTCACTATCAATGGGAATAGTACCGGGTATTTGGTCTCCGCATTCGAGGTACTCTGTTTTTTTTTTTCGTGTTAAATTCCATCCCATATCGTTCGAGCCGGTCTTTCCAAGCCTCTTTCTGGAGCTCCTCCCTGGTGCTTGCAGCGACGGCGACATCGTCTGCATAAAGAAGCGTCCACGGCGGTCTTGACTGGAGATCTGGCTGACGTGCCCGCAGTGCTTCTGACTGAGCTCGTGACATTCATGTACAGAAGCTGCACCCATTTCACGTACTCTTCAGGGACCCTATGAGCGCGTAGTGACGGCCAAATCAGATCACGAGGTATCCTATTGAAGGCCTTCTCGAGGTCAAGAAATGATAGGTGTACGGTCTTCTTCTTCTCTCGGTGCTTCTCTGTCAGCAGCCGTACAGCGTGGATTGCATTGATTCTCCTACAGTTCTTGCCGAACCCACACTGATTTCGCGTCACTCCAACGATGTCACGAAGTCTTCTGTCCAGAACTCGTTCAAAGATCTTCATCGTGTGGCACAGCAGTCTGATTGGTCGGTACTGACTATAACTGTGAAACAGACACAAACTAAAAAGGATTGCTTCCTGTGTTGCCACGCGGGCTCTTGCCTTCACAACGCAGACGTCGTAGCGTAGCGTTTATCTCAAACTTGGGTAATTAAACCCCATCTTCTTCATAACATCAATACCAAATAGAACACGGTTCAGAAAATGGCGACATTCATACATGAGCAAAAATGAGGAATTAAGACACATTCACAAAGAATATAAAAACCAGCGGAGCGTGATATCATGATGAAATGTAGCAATCCTAGCGGCGTGCGGAAGCTATATAGCAGTTCATATGTTTTGGTTGCGTCAAGCGAAAAGCTTCCTATCTGCGCGAAGCATCTATCTAAGAATGCTGAGCTTGCATAGCGTTGATCTGTGGATCGCGTCGCGATATTCCCCCCGGCGAAATGGAGTCAGTTAAGATCCCTTAATTCCTTTTGCAGCGCAAAGATCTTTTCCTCATTTTCCTTTCGTCCGTTGAGAGCGTTGTGTAGTTGACGTTGTATCTCCTCACTTTTCTCGGGTAAGTCGCAGATTGCAGAGTTGTGTCCTCGGGTCTTAAAGTGATAACAAGGAGTGTTGCGTTTGCGGCAAATGTGTGACGTGAACACGACATCCAAGCATGCAATGCACCTTCTCCTTGATTGGAGGATCCTCTTCCTCTCTTCAACGTTCCTGAAGACCATGCATGAGTCGGAATAGTGGTCACCAACCCTCTCGCAGAACGCGCAGCGCAGCGTGCGTTCGTTGTCGCGATAGATTGTACCTCCTTGGAAGTTCCTTGGTTCGCATCTTGGTAACCAGTCCAACTCCTGGATGATATCCTCGAGATTCCGGAGTGCTTGCCTCGATTGATCCAATTCGCGGATGATCTCGGCTCTTCGTGCTGCATTTTGTGCGATCCTTCGGACTTCCTCCTCGTATTCTTCTTCCATCTCTTCGACCATGTTCATGTATTCTGCGTTTTCATGGATGGCGACTTCCTCTTCCGCGTTCAATCCACCGCTGTTTTCGTGCGGCGTTGCGTCCCTGCTTTGTCCTTCCTCTCTTGCGTCATCGTGCTCTCTCATCTCTTCGAGCTCTTCCTCGCTCTCCTCTCCATTTGCAGCGTCCTCTTGCTCTTCCACTTGCATCGGCGCGTCTTCCTCTTCTTTTTGCAAAGTCTTCTCGATCTTCAGCGTGTGTGTGCACGTCTCTCACGTCTTCTTGCGGAGGGTGTTCTTGGTCTTCTTCGTCACATGTGGACACGTCTTTCTTTTCCTCGTGCGGAGTGTCTTCTCGATCTTCAGCGTGCACGGGTATGCCCTCGCCCCCGCGATTGATGCGATCGTGCTCTTTGATGGAAGGTTGTTCGCTATTTTCGTCACGAAGGGCTTTGCGTTCGAAGCGAGAAAAACATTTTTTGACGGTCCTTTGTATAGTGTCCACCGATTCCATTTTGCTATCGGATCCACGGAATCCTTCTGTGACCATTCGATTGAGGTTGGCCAAGGACGCGAGGACGGCAATTTGGAAGCGGTGTGCGTCCTTCTGGTCTTCCGCCTCGATCGATTCGCGGATCTCACTGAGTGTTGATCTGTACTCCTCGAGAACTTGTAACTGATCGGAGATTACGTTCTCGATCGCCAATGGTTTCATCAGCAGTGGTGTATCGGATTCGTCCCATTGAGGCTGTGAGATCATGGATTCCCAGCTGTGCTCCGAAATCGCTCCGGTCGCTATTAGGAGTGGTGGCGTGACAAACAAAGTCCTTAGTTCAGTCCTTATGAGAAGAAATTCTAGTTGAGTCTTATCCCTCATGAGTTCAACTATCTGAAGCTCTGAAATGCGTTGCTGCCAGCCTAGGTCTGAAACGCACAATTGTTTGATACGATTATACAAATCATTCATATATCGTGTTGTTGTTCTCAATTGGCGGCAGGCATGGACGATCTTCTCGTATAAGTCCTCGGGCGTTGGGAGTTGCGGGACTGCTTGACGTAAACGGCGGAGGTCGTGTTGCGCTCGTCGCAGTTCTTCATGCACATCAATGATTTGAATGAAAAAGAGTGAATTCTGGTTGAGTTGATCGCGTTTTTTTTTGTACAAAACTTTTTATACAGAATGACAAATTATGAGATGAGTTATAGCACAAGGTCAATCATCAATTAGAATGCACAAGAAAAGGGAAGGCACTTTCCCGGCCGATGCACCATAAAAAGGATTGCTTCCTGTGTTGCCACGCGGGCTCTTGCCTTCACAACGCAGACGTCGTAGCGTAGCGTTTATCTCAAACTTGGGTAATTAAACCCCATCTTCTTCATAACATCAATACCAAATAGAACACGGTTCAGAAAATGGCGACATTCATACGGGAGCAAAAATGAGGAATTAAGACACATTCACAAAGAATATAAAAACCAGCGGAGCGTGATATCAGGATGAAATGTAGCAATCCTAGCGGCGTGCGGAAGCTATATAGCAGCTCATATGTTTTGGTTGCGTCAAGCGAAAAGCTTCCTATCTGCGCGAAGCATCTATCTAAGAATGCTGAGCTTGCATAGCGTTGATCTGTGGATCGCGTCGCGATACAAACAATGATCGCTTACAACATTTGTAGCACGAAACGAGTACATTTCACGGAGAAGGGCGCCTTCGCTTTCAACGTTTATTCTGTCTTTCGCGCACTCTTGTCTCTGGCTTTGAGTTCATGGTCGCGGAAAACTCCGAAATTCGGGGACATTCCAACACAAAGGTTTCCCCGGGTGCTGCCCTCAGAAGAAAGCAGACCGACCACAGTTATATACATGTTTCTAAGAGGTGACAAAAACTAGATGTTTAAGAGAACACTTCTGGTAACCCTCCACCTGCTAAATTATGAAATGCATTCCTACCGAAGAAGTGCATAATGACGGAATTTCATACCCCAAGCTTGGTTCCGCTCTTGCGCTCCCCATATGAATAGGCTTCTTATACAAATCTATAACCCTATGCTTTTTATCACCTATGAATCAGAGGCAGAGCTCGGTCGAAAATAAGAAAGTGAACGATCTGATTTAAAATGCTCAGAGTTCAATGGGACGAACCTGGCTGGTCCAAATGCCTGCCTTCCTCACTGCGTTACTTCTTGCAAGCTGATCACTAACAGGCTTGTTAGAGATATGTACCTAGGGGTAATGGTCGACCTTATAGGCAAAGGGAAGATATAGGGTACAGAGGGTACATGCTGCAAAAATCGATCAGATTCTTCTCACTGCACCATACCTCACCGAATTATGTAGTAATCTCTTACTAATGTGCTAAAAATAGTGCTAATGTAATCACTGCTGCATGAATTAGATGATTTTTCTCGTTTTTTTCTACTTACCGTGTCGATCTCGATCACAGAACGTTGGTTCTTTTCCGTTGACCAATGAGGAAATTAAATAATAATTTTAGGGAGGCGAGCTGAACGGGGAACTTGGAGGTGATGGAGGCGAAGGAGGCGAGGAAGCTGAGGGAGGAGGACGACGGGCTTCTCTTTACCTGTACAAAGGCACCCGCGATGAGTACTGCAACAAGTTTGCAGTCAACTACGAATATTACTGCACAGGGGACAGTGACAACCCTCAAATCACAGCCAAGTTCTGTCCTTCCTACAAGAAAGCCTGCAAGGAGCGAGTAGAACGGTTAGCAACTTATGTCACTTTAGTAATAGAACAAAAATAATATGCGACAATCAAACAAGTAATCATTCTGAAATGATTCTTTATGATTCTTTAATGGGGCAACGCCTTATAAGACTTGTATTCCTAGGTCCTGAGTTTTTCCAACTTGTCCACTGTATTCGTGGGAACTTTACATATTTTTGCATATTTTATGGCCGAAACCGCAAATTAAATTGATGATTTTCCCACCTCAGTATGAGATTTTAAATCAGCAAAACTTGTACCGCTCTGTCCACCGCCGCATAAGCCATGCAGTTTTGTAGTATCTCTTGCAATATTCACTAGCAATTTTCAGGCTCTTTTATGATGTGTTCAAAGTCTATCCTGTTCGATTTTTGGGAAGTGTTCTTGTCCTTGTGTTTATCCATGGTTTTTGAGAACTAGCCTATCATTTTAATAGCTATGAGTTTTGTTGTTATCAGTAGCACAACGTGAGTGCAATAAATTGAATCGAATTGAATTTAATGGAGGATCGCTGTTACTTTCACTGTCAATTTGAGATGGACTAGTTTAGCCCTCCGAGCCCATTTACGAAGCCGGTTACTACTGCCACAGAAGGAAAAGGAGGTCTCATAGATGCCAACTTCCCGGATTTCGAGCATCCAGGGGTATGTCGCCATCTAGCTGTTTGTTTTTTTGTTTTTTGTTGTTTTGAACTAAAACGGAGCGAAGATTTCATCCGTTTCCTGAACTACTCTCCAATTTTGCAGAAGACATCAAGAAGAAGAGGAAAGAAGAGGCCTGAGGCGAAGAAGTGGGCGATTCACAAGTGAATGTCTCCCAGTGGTGGTATTTCTATCTAATTTGTGTTACAGACGTCCCTGCACAGCCGACTGCGACCAGCGTATCTTCCCTCACTGCACGCAGTCGTGCAAATGTGACTATGCCTACCCTGCCGTGCAGAAGTTCTGCAATCCACCACCGCTGCCGTTCTTTCTAAACACATGCAGGTGAGCTCCCTGGATACTATTACACACACGGTTGAAATTTCCCCGATGAGCATGAACGCGCTATAGAAATAAGAGGCTAATTCCAGTTCGTATAGTATTATACATTGGGACAGCAAGAAATGCAAACCACGTCTTCTAGCTTTTCTGGGTGCAAGCCGAATTAGCAGTCTTCGGAGAATTTCGAAGGCAGAATCCAAGACGATTTTTTCCTGAGATAAGCTGTGTTCAATGGAAATGGCTGTGTTGAACCCAAATTTGAGAGGAATGCAAAAAAAGAGCGAATATTTGTGAAAATATTGCGGGAAATGCAACAACGCGAGTGGATAACACGATGAAATCATCTTATGACGCTCCAGTTTACAATTCTCGTGCTTGTTGACCGAACTCTTCGCTGGCGAGACCCATTGGGGCAGAGAAGATTTCACTCTTTAGATTTTTCAGATCAGTGCATTCCTTCACTTGCTGTCTGTTCCCCACAATTTCAGCGTTGAGTTCTAGGTTCTTCAGGAATCAGGAATTTTGAACTTAAACACCACATTACTCCTAGCTTTGGTGCCACAGATCAGAATTTATCCTCAAATGTTATTCCTCATAAAATATTTCCGCAATGGATAGGGCCAAAAACAGGATCAGTTTTCCTTTTAGATTATGGTATGCTGGATGTCCCAAGTACGAGCAATATCATTACGCCTCTCAATTCGTCTACTCGAAAGCAGAGAAGGGAAAGAAAGTCGGTGAGTGAGCAGCAACCGCGGATTTCAAGTGATTTTATGAGGTTACACAAATGACCTGGGCATTGAACTCTTTGTCCTCCAGTGAAACGAGGAGTTAGGATATCATCTGGCTTGCGTCGGTTCCCTGAAGCTGGATAGAATTATAGCCATACGTGATGCGTTCAGTGGCAGTTATTTTGTAGTGAGCAGTGAATTTTGTGTCAAGTTTTGCAAAAATAAAGTGTTGGTCAAAATTATTGAAAAGGAAAGGAGAGTGGTGGAGGGGAAACACCATATATGTAACTTTATGACATCCTATGAAAACTTTTCACTCTCTGCAGAGCTACCGGTGAACTCGAAGCCCTTCAGTGTTGTCTCACCTGGTGGAGAGCGAATCCCAGTGGTCGTCCGCCAGCCGGGAGTAAACACAGTTGCAAGGTAACCCTGACTGCTCTGAATAACCATGAGAGTAGTGAGGTTTGCTTTCAGAGATGATCCAATTCGCGACACTGTTGACTGGGCCTCTCCAGTTGTTCTGAATCCTGAAGATTTCGAGCCCATTGCAAAGGTTGGTTGGCCCAGGTTTGGACATTTTTAAGGTCTTTCATGCTGATGTCGGAATTTCTCTGTTTTTGTTCCCTCTCTCTAAACAATGCACAGTTTCATACGGTTTTTTTTCTCTAACACCTCCTCTTCTACTTATGCAGTAGAATGGACCTCGTAGGCGTGGTTAGTCTTATTTTTCACCGAATGGAAATCAAAAATTTGGGATGGGTATTCTCATTAGTTATAGTGGGCGCTGAGACTCTTGGAATTGAACCGTCCGAATGCGTGGTAAACGCGGTGGTTCAGTGGAATATATTTATTATGATATGCAGAGACACTGTGAGTGAGAGAGTGAGTAATGTGAGAAGCGTGTGCCGTTTGCGGCTTACAACATCGTTCTGACTAGTAAGTATCATATCGAGCATAAGACGGGTCGGCCCCGCCCCCTCCCCATGAGGTCTACTACGAGTTATAAGAACTCACAACATCAAGTCACTGCCACAGGGCACATCGCCTCTACAATGCTCAGATGAAGTCGAATGGGTGGCGCATCCCACTAGCGCGAGTGATTAACGCCGACCACTCCATCGTTTATTCTTAACTTCCATCTACAACCACTGCTTCTGACTTATTTCCACTGCATGCTATTATCCAGGAAAGAGGTCACAACACAACCGATACTGAACGAGCCAGCGAATTGTTGTCGATTCATCAAAAGAAACGAAAGGCTAGTGCTTTGCAGAAAGAACAATCGCTTAGGTTCGTATATCTATCAAATAGACTCACGAACGAATGCAGGTGCTCGAAATGCTAATTCACTTTTTTCAGGGACGACCCAGGTGTTGGATCGACTGCCGGTGGACGTAAAAAGTAGGGATATTCAGGGGAGGCACAATTTTCACATAGGAGATGGAATTTCTTTCCAGGGACACACCAATAGTGCCAAGCGACAGCGTCTTCTCAAATGCTCTTCAACAGTACGGGGCCTTCACTGATACTAGAGGAATTCTACATAGACCTCGCAGCAGATCTCCTTTCACGAAACCTGGTTAGCGCAGTCTGCGTCTTCAGGCAAATCCGTGCCTAGAATTTCGTCACAATTTCAGGTCTGTGGGAGGCCAATCCGGACAACCCTCACAACAGAGACCATGCAAACAAATGGTACTACCACCCGGAGTCGGTTAACGTGGATTGGCTGAATGGCCAGGTATGAGCGTTGAACGTCATTAAGGAATAGATTTTTAATCGCAGTCATTCAGCTGGCTTGGGGTGCTCACTGGGCAGTGCCTGCTGCAGGCGTCGGAGGAACCGACGGCTTCAGTGCTCTACACTTCCCCACTGCGGGAACGTTTCTCAATATTCCTGACGATTACGATTAAATATTGTGTGCTTTGTCGATTATTAGGGCTGGACAAGGTTTTATCGAACATAAAATAACTTATTAATATGGATCCGTTTGCATACGCAATGCCACATGCGTATTGACACTCTGACTGTCTGCGCTTCCGCACGTCCTATTCATCTCTCTCGATCATTCTCTGGGGTATTGCGTGCAGTTGGCTCGAACGTAAAGAGTGTGTAGTGTAGTTCAGAAGAGCATTGTTGAAATAAGACGGCTTCTGCATATGGCATAATTTCTCGCATGAATAGAACAGGATCGAACCTTATGATAGCTTTTGAGATACGTAAGTTCATTTCAGCCCTTACTCTTTATAAAATCAATGAGAAACAAGCTTTTTTTCAACAAGTACTTTTTTTCAAATCAGAGGATGCGGTTTTCTTCTGAAAAAGCAGGGCTGGCCAAAATCATGAACATGCTCACGTCATGCTTAGAATCGGACGGAAAATTTGAGGACCCCGCAGTAAACTGCAAAACATACGACTTTTCAAAAAAAAAACTCCATTGCGCTACAACATGCATTTTGCAGTGAAAGCAACACCACATCTAGGACTACGGAAACCATTCCACGGCTGTCATTGCCGCTCCTGAACATCGCGGGAAGTTTCAGCCGAAATGCACTCTTTTTTTGGTGGTCCTCGGTGAGAGTTGTGGAACTGTTGATGAAAGAACTTGCAAATCACTTAATTTCTCGAAACGAGATTGAAGACTTTTCCTTTCCGATATCAACATCGCTGAGATGTGTCCGAGACCATTTCGGGCATGTATGCACAGTAGTAGCAGACGCAAAATGACGGGGGGG
>JARK01000231.1:53390-98345 GCA_000688135.1 Ancylostoma ceylanicum | reverse complement strand
GGTCCAACGGTGTGATAAGGGTGCGCCGGCGTTCAAAAGTGGAGGAATGACTGGAGACCGGTCCAACGGTGTGATAAGGGTGCGCCGGCGCCCAAAAGCGGGGAAACGCCTGTAGACGGGTCCAGCGGTGTGATAAGATAAGACATGCAGCAACGCGAGCGAAGCGAGCACGAAAAGAAGCCTGAGAGTCCGGCGTCAGCCGGACGATCAGGCTGGTAGATCTTTTAATAGCAAGTCAGAGTGTGATAAGCATATAGGGACAGAACTTATGAATCAACCTAATAAATCAGGTTGTGAAGGAATCTCGGCTATCCATTTGACTTGTATTCCGTTCTCCGCCAACGATGAAAGACCTGCTTACGTCCACACGCGTTTACGAAAGCAAGTGCCTCGAAACAGACGGTCGTTACTGCATTGGGGAAAAGATATGTGATCTTCGGGGCACTGTGTATATGATCAAATGCGATGGATGTGGTGAAACGTATATCGGTGAAACGATGAAACCGCTACGAAAAAGACTAGATGAACACAGACGTGCGTTGGCTAACCCTGCTTCATACCCGAAAGAAAGTTTTCCGAGGCACCGGACCCTGAAGCACACGAATGAACCGCCACCTACTTTTACGGTCCGTGTCCTCCACCGTCACCTAACGAGAACATTAGAGAGGAAGATAATGGAAGCCAGGGAAATAAGAAGGAATGGACCGGAAATAAACACCAAAGAGGAGCTAAAGGACGTTCTGGGGTTGATCAGCTGATTAGATCTCTCGGCCCTCTCAGTATTCTGATCCCAGTAGCACCCACTCCACGACGGGCAGCGAAGGGTGAGGTCCCTTTCCTTCTTTGTGGCCAACTCCTAACATTCTGTCTCATGAGATTTTGCTTTGTGTAGGTTAGCACCACTGTGTAGGTACACAAGTCATCCTTTCTCGTCTCACCACACGGTAGCGTTGCTGATTTGCTTATGTTTGCTTGTATGCGGATGAGTTTGTATTGTATTGTATGGATATTAAGGTCTTACGAAGGCATTAGATGCCGAAAGCTCACCGGAATAAAGCTTGAAAGGAGAGCCTCAACAAATAAACAGAATTTCAGTAAAAAATTCATTCCTAGGGATTTCCATCTACCTGCGTTCTGCTCACAAAGTCTAGAAGAAGTTGCTGCAATTTTTTTTGTTGAAGTTGCTGCTCGCTTCCTTTGGATATTAGTAGAAACCGAGAGCTTGCTGGAGTGATAAAAGTTATCAGAATATCCCCACAAATCCTTATTCTGACGAACCTACGGGTTAACACATTGCGGACAATGTGATGCACATGGTGCATCACGCCGTTCCCCTACATTGAAAACTGCTTCTTTTTCTACGGCTCTTTCTCATAACCGCATTACTCGGTGCAGAGAACAACATATCAGATGGGGCCGGTCAGAGCTCTTATTAATGACAAATTCTCAAACAAAGTACGTCTTGGAAATTCGAATTCATGTCGCAGCGGTTTGGCAAGATAGAAAAGTCTTAATCTGACTCTCACTTCGCATTNTCTTGCATGGCTCGGCCAAACCTTGCGTGC
This sequence comes from Ancylostoma ceylanicum, assembly GCA_000688135.1. Classification (NCBI taxonomy): domain Eukaryota; kingdom Metazoa; phylum Nematoda; class Chromadorea; order Rhabditida; family Ancylostomatidae; genus Ancylostoma; species Ancylostoma ceylanicum. The sequence goes on along the minus strand of JARK01000231.1, from coordinate 96,780 downwards.
ACAGAAACTCCGCAGCCATTTGCTAATCCAGCTGCTATTTTTGGATTCCTGAGAAATGGTTGTTTCCATAATGGGATTTTTCAATTCGAATGAGAAATAGCTTCCAAATGAAATGATCCACTGCGTGATAATGAATTTTCTCAAAAGCCCAACTAAATGAGTGAGAATCCACTCAGACATTCGCTCGGGAGTCCCGCCTGACAAAAAGCTTTCTTATCACTTTCGGGACAAAATCAGGAGCTCCGGCGGGAGACATCATTTTGGTTTTGTTGCGGGATTAACCCGAGAATGGTGCGGGTTTGTTATTGCCACGTGGTAACCCTTATCAAATGAGAGGGGTATATAAGGGCCTCACTTCGCAGGTAGGCTTCAGTCTACTCTCCGCTTCGGCGGAGAGTGGAGTCGCACGGGACTCGTCTGGCCTACTGAGGCCCGGTTAACGCCGTGGCCCAGTATGAAGACCAGGCGAGATGCGTGGGAGGCCGTCGCGCTCGGCCGTGACGCGGATGCGAAATCCGCTAGTAGCGGCCGGCGTCGGCCCATGGGCCGCATACGCGTTGCGGTCACTGTGCATTTTTGTTTCCTTTCGTTTTTCAGTTTCGGGACAAAATCCGGTCTCCCGCACCATGATACTGGTATCATTTTCGGGACAAAATCAGGTCTCCCGCCGGAGCTTGCGGGACAAAATCGGGATGTTGCGGGACAAAAACTCAAAGTTTTTGATGACTCCCGCTCACCCTCGAGCGGGAGTCATCATTTTGTAGTGCGGGACTCCCGAGCGAGTGTCTGAGATTCTTCAATCAGAACAACGTAAAAAAAAAGACGACTAAAGCGATCTTTAACACAAAAGTATTTTTTGAAAGCCGTGATGATCAGGAAACGACCGTGACCAAAATACACCTAATAGACCTAGCTATAGCGGTCACGTGGAACAATCCATATGACGGTCTTGAAAGCATGTGAAACAGTAGAGTTCTTCGCATTTCACGCATTCCGTATCCTCACATTACAAAAACCGTGGCCACGTGATGCACATGGTGCATCACGTCCCGCGGTCAAAAAAATATCGATTAGCCACGCGTAGTCGCAACGCGAAAATGTGCTCGGTCCGCAATGTGTTGACGGATCAATGCATTAAAGGCAGCACCCACGGAAATTTTTGACTTCAGGATCTGAGCATATTTCATAGGTATCGAAGGTGCTTAGCATCTTCTTAAGCACAAAACTTCACATTGGCATTGGAAACAGTGTTTTTGAAGCCCCATAATCAGGTTGCGTTCAACAGATATGGCCGAGTTTCGTGAGCCATGGATGAGACCCAGTATCAAAAGATCGATAAGGCAGTCATTTTCGCCAGGCGGATCTTTGCGAAATCAGCTATTTCTCATGAAATGCACCCCTCTCTGAACCGCAGCGAAAGAAATAATTAATGGAAAATTGGTAACAATTAGAAAAGATGTCATCTGAGAGTCCAGACATTGTAGAATTCTCCAGGAGNGTTGCGGTCACTGTGCATTTTTGTTTCCTTTCGTTTTTCAGTTTCGGGACAAAATCCGGTCTCCCGCACCATGATACAGGTATCATTTTCGGGACAAAATCAGGTCTCCCGCCGGAGCTTGCGGGACAAAATCGGGATGTTGCGGGACAAAAACTCAAAGTTTTTGATGACTCCCGCTCACCCTGGAGCGGGAGTCATCATTTTGTAGTGCGGGACTCCCGAGCGAATGTCTGAGCAACGTTGTCTGGACAAACTGCAAAACGAAACGACGAGTCCCATTCAAACTGCGAGTTTCGTCAAAACTACCTGCGGGAAAGGGGAAACTCAAAATCAGTGTGTGCGTGCGTCAGACGCGCTATCATAACGGCAATCTATACTACTAATCGATGCGTGCGTCTAACGCGTGTACGTCTGTGTGATGAAGGATAGGACTAGACGCATCGTTGACGCAGCCCAGTCGCACGCGTTCACGGCCTCGTGGCGGTCCCACTTTCTCTTCATTCAGGATTATATGCCGCGTTGACCGATCTTCATAGAAAATCTTCCGCAACTGAATGCAGGCGTCTGACCAGTATAAACCAGCCTGCTCGTCTGGCTAATGCCGGAGTCTCAGGCTTCTTTTCGTGCTCGTTTCGCCCGCGTTGCCTTCATGTAGCATCTCTCTCACATCACACCGGCCATTCCTTATTTATCCAAACTTTCGTCCTTCTCACCTTCAAGCTTTCTGGTTCCGAGGCGCCCTATCCACAGCTGTGCAACAGGCGAGCAACGTCTTTCCTTGTGTAGAACCGTTGAACCCGTTTCCAGGCTTTCTCCTACTTTTGGACGCCGGCGCACCGTTGATGCAAAAGTAGACCCTTTGCGTAGCATTATCACCCCTTCTGGGCTCCGGCCCAGCCTTGCAGCGCCACCCCTCATCCGTGTCGTTCTTCGCCTTCCTGGCTCCTCCTCTACGACAAGAAGAGATCCAACCCATCTCTTCCCTTTTATAGTGTCTGGGTTTATCTCATTCATTCCAACTGTCAGCACGAGCTTTTCGTGGGATTGGAGCGAAAACGAAGCCCCCTTTGAAAACCCAAGACTTTACGAAGCCCCTTTGAATGGCAGTGGAAGTTACCACGAAATGTTCACAAACAAGGTTTCATCTTCAAAAACTCTCCGAAATCATGACAACGCCGACTGAAGCTGCGGGTGCATGAAAAATGGATGGAAACTTATAGGGGATTCAGTAAGGAGTCGGTAGTGGTGCACTCACGGACTGAAGATAGGCTGTGCGGTTGTGCACTACAGAGTCATTTATAGTGCGTCGGAGTCCGATTCGGTCGGATAAGAAATGATACGTATCGATCCTCGTCGGAATCCGACCGACGAGGATCGATACTCATCTTTTGTTATCCGACCAAATTGTACTCCGACGCACTATGAATGAAGCTTACCAGGCATGCTTAATATTGATTGGAAATGGCCGCGTATCAGTCTATAATCCTTCTAGCAACACCATCTCCCGGGTGAACGGACTGTATGTGTTTCGTTGAAGAATTATGCTCACGACAGGCTGAGCTAGCACTTAGCCTGTCCTAAATAAGCTGGCCACTTCACCAAGCATACAATTTCTTAGTTCACATAAGTTTGGCCTCATTTTTCAAACACTCATTGTGGACACGTAAGCGCTTCTTCATCACAAATTTGGTGTCAATCCGTGAGTGTTTGACTTAGCTAAGGCCTTGCAGCTCTACAAACTGCACTAAACAGCAAGCGCGCTTCTTCCACTGTTCCTTCATAATCGTGCGCCTGCAGCGTTTCCGCCCCGCACCCCATACGAAGCCCCCTTTGCTTTTTGCCCTCTTACGAAGTCCAGCCCGCCCGACGAGAAGCCGTGCTGGGGCCTGACTGTGATAAACACAACAGCCGGTTCTTGAAATGTCTGAGCACGAGAAAGTGGCCCAAAACACCTATAAATCGAGGTAAAAATCATAATTTGCAACCTTTTCGTTTATAACTCGACGNAGAAATGGAAGGAAATTGAAAATTCGCCAGAAACCAGCGCTAACAAAAGTGAAACAACCATAATTACTGTGAAAATCTACTGGAGACGACCGACAAAAAATTTGAAAAGATCAGAGAAAACTACACAATTCTGAGAGCATGACAAGGGAATTCCTTCGAAAAGGCCAACGTTTAACAAAGAGATCAGCTGGGAATCGATCTCTTCCGCGCTCCAAAAAGACTTCGGTGCTCTAACTGCGAGAACGAAACAGGGAAAACACGTACAATCAGCTGATAAATAGGTCCGTCTAAACCTACATAGGCGATCCTGTTGTAAGTAGGTAAAAGGACGCTTTCAGTGCGGCTTGTGTGGCGAATATACTCTCCAAGTCCTGGGTTTTTCAAAACTTTCAGAACGTTCGCAACGAAATTTCTCGTGGGTGCTGCCTTTAACGCGTAGCGGCAATTTTTGGCCAAACGTAACGAATTAACCGATCAACGAAATCTAAAATCTTTCTAACACACACTCTTGGTTCCAATGCCTTGATCCCCATACTTCCGCTGCGCAATCATCAGGGTCCGCCGCTTTCCCTGGCTTCATTCGCTTCAGCACAGCCATGGATTCGTTCACTATTATCGGCAGAGTTGGATCGTAAGTTAGCTGTAGTTGTGTGATGGATGCATGACAGGATTCCTCTAGTGAGATTACCTCGAAGTAGTCAGCAGCAGACTTGTCTTTGGGCTGCAACGGGAAAATCAATTGTTAGTCAGCAGTACTAGCCTCGTACAAGAGTGCAAGTTCTCGCAAAGTGCTGAAGGATCGCGAGCGATCTGATGTTCGGAATTCGAAAATCAGATTGCTCGCGATCAGCGCAGGAGGCCTTGCGTGAGTTTTTTTTTGGAAAAGTTTTTTTTTCAAATTTCAATATGGACATGCATTAGGTTGAAGAATTATAAATGTCCTTTCGAGTTATCTTCGCAGAACTCGCTGCGCCGAGAGACGCAGTAACGAGTCACCTAAATTTCAACCTCACCACAGTTCCTAACGTTTTTCTTTGCCAAAGAACGCTGCATCGACAGGGACAAGTGGTCTTTTGATAGTGCCAATACTGCGCTATAAGGCGGTTGAGGGAGGGATTCCATCCTGTGGTCCTTGGTTTTCTACTGAGTCATTTTCGCAGAGTGCTGTATGGATCATGTTAAGGACAAAATTTTTTGTAATCGCTGTCCTTACACTATGTTGATGAGATGTCTTGCTAACGATGTCCCACTATTGTTCAGAAAGATCTGATGTGAAATCCTTCATAGGATTTGCCACCACTGAACAGAACAATCCTTTCATATCCTTTCTCATACACAGTAACATCTTCCTTTCGGGACGATCTAGTTTCTGGGTCGGAATGAGCTGCTCACCGTCGCCGAGTCGGTGTGTTTTTCGCTTGCATGTTCAAGAGACACCCTCCTATAATACGACGTTAGGATGACTTCAAAGAAGTTGAGATCCTGCACGGTGCGAAGAATGATTTGGCTGATATCGGGTCGCTCACTTAATAGGTCAGCATTGAGTGGATGCAGTACCAATCGGAACGTAATTTTTCACACGCAAGAAATCAGGTAGAACCAAACCATCCTTATAACTTCTGGAGCGCCATGGAGTGCTTCTTCAGGTGAACACACAAGTCCTGCCAAAAACAGCGACATTCACGAAAAATCAGAAAAAAAAAGTGAAATGGGTGCAGCGGAAATTCATAATTCCCGAACCTCGTAGTTTCAATCTTATTCTTCTCTATTCCTTATTACTTCTAGAGCGGTATGCATGCCTCTTCCCTGTTAGTAGGGCTTTCCCAACTTCTCCCAACTGGGAGATTCTCCTAGTCGGAGAAGTTGGGAGCTCCCACGATGCACATTTATAGGGAACATGTTGGGAGCTCTCCAAGTGGAAGTACACAAACGTTTTCAAATAATAGGCAATGTGGCAATATTCCATAGGCGATAATAGGGTGCTGTTTATGTTACTAATATTGTTAAAGCACCAACACGTTATCTTAGTTCCTTTGTTTTTTTTTTGATTTTTTTTTGGGGGGGGGGGGTCCCTAAAACTGCGTCTGCAGCTTCGAAGACACTATTGTTCGCTTAGTAGAAGCTTTATTTCTCGTATTGATGATGTGACTTCATCTATTGCATGATGGTTTTAGTTCTGTTAGTGAGGGCGTGACAAAGCTTTTCTGTAGTGTTTCCTTAAAAAGGTGACAAAGTATGTTAAGGTAGGGTAGTCTTTCATGACGGTCGCGATGATTTCCTGTTGTCTTCTGTGACTTTCCGCTGTATTGTCTCAAGGCGAAATCATCGTTGCGGAAGCTTTCAGCATTTCAACCAGTACACGTACACGTCTATCTTGATTTGTGGCACTTCAGATGATTCGGGGAGTTCATCGTTTAGTTGACATCTGTATTGCACCGGAATGCCATAAAGCTCAGAAGTTTAAATTTTTATGAGAGTTGTAGGCACTTGAGTTCGATCGGAAACTGCTAACCCTCAGCCATTTCATGTGTGATTTTTCCCGAGAAAAGAATTTCTCAATGAATGCCGATATCCTTGATTTTGTGTAATTTACGAACGGCCACGGAATGACTTTTGTAGGTGGAATTTGGACACAATTTGATTGTTTTATAGTAAAGAGGACTCTTATCTAGTATGATGAATGCGTTTACGGCTCAATGATTGCGAAGTGCCTGGCTATTTCAGGTCAAGTTAGCAGTGACTCTGTGTATGGAAGGTGTTCGCGAGAGTTGAGTTCCACTTTAGTTCCATCCCTAGGGGTTTTGTAAGGAATAAAATGCTTAATCTTGAGTCACTTCAGAGAAGGGGAGAAAGAAATGCCCTCATCTTGGTGCATAAAATCACTACGAATAATAGTGGTCTCAAACTGGATGATTTTTTCACTTTTTCGACCTCCAATACTAGAGGGAGTGAAAACACACTTTTACTATGGAAACCAAAGAACTCTCTTCGTGGAAAATTAATCAGATATAGGGGAGGCACAGAGTATGCTAAATTAACGAAAAGAATTAATTCTTCAGATAATCTCAAAAAATTCAAAATAGCTCTATACCATCAGCTGTAAATAGTGGCAGTCTCTATGTTTTTTTACGTAGTTGTAATCGTTTTTATTCTGAGCATTTTTGCTGTTTTATTCCGTTTATCATGTGTTGTGGACGTGCAATAAATGAATAAATAAATTAATTAATTAATATGTAAATGAAAAATAAATGAATACGTACCATACAAGAAAAACGTGTACTCATTCAAACTGATACAATACATGATAGAAATTAACATGTGTTCTAATGTGAAACCACTGAATGAGCCACCAATTTCTTGAAGGAGTGCAGTGACATTCACACACATTACCACACCACCCATGATTGAATTGAAAGCGGAGACTACTCTTTGAGAAAAGAATTTAGATCCAAGTTGAGTTTCTGCTACCGGGATCTTCAGCTTGAAATGGGCTGCACAGTTCTTTGAGAAAACTTGCTAATGTACAGCTTTCTTCACCTCTTTTGATATCAACTCGCTTCAAGAAAACCATTACGGTGCCTGGCAGGAGAACAAGACTACGGCATCCAGCTGGTCTCTATCGATCATATTTTTCCCTCAGCATTTAGACCTACTGCAGTGTTTGGCAGGCGAAACAGGTGTCTTTGAAATGCAAGGGAACACAGGTGCAGATCTTTCTGTCATCTTTAACTAAATGACAACAGGGGATATGACAGGGGAAGGCAATATAGGACATCCATTCGCTTTCAGTTTCGTCTTAGTGACTCATTTATCTGTTTACAAACTTCCTTTATTCCAATTCAATGGCACGAGAACAGAAATCGGACACCATGCGTGAATGGGTCTGCGTCCCACAACGTTGGAACGACTGGATAAGCTTTCTTGGACTTTTATTCTCACAAAGAAAAAACCAGCAGCAGTTATGATAACAAATATAAATTCCAATGCTTCATATCGTCACTGTCCACATTGATCCGAAATATCGCCTATTTTTTGCCCAACATCGAGCCAATCATGGCTCCATCCACTGCACCAATCAGTGCGCCATCGATTGCCCCAATCACAGCACCTGTAAGGTAAATCATCTGCTAACGGACTTTCTGGAGCAACGAAAAGGTATTTAGGACGGCAACTAGCGAGTCTTAATCACTCAATCACCTATGGAACACCAGTTCTGCCATTGTTGTGTTTCAGTGCAAAGATGCAAAATCTTCAACCCATCCTATGGTCAAAGTAGACAATAATTGAGTCCGCGCTCCATCCTACCAGACTCCTCCGGTACCAATTCAGCGACCCTGCGGGTAGGATGGCCCGCTAGGGCAGGAGTGCGATGAAACCATAGACCTTTTGCCAGGGTAGTGCGCCTCTTGTCACCACTCTTCATGCGGACCACCTTACTCAGGCTATTTCAACGGGCTTTCCGTGCTTGTCTTGCGGCCAGCTTCAAAACACCCTCGCGGGCGAGTTGGAAAATGAGTGAGGAAATCAAGACGGTAAACGAGCGCAAAAGGCATGGTAAACGAGCGCGGACTGCTAGAAAAACAGGTCGAGGAAGGATGAGCGCTTCATGAGGATCCATCAGGACACGGAAAGAGGGATAAATCCTCGGAAACATTCAAAAGTGCGAGAAAGAGATTTTTGCAAAGTGCACACAAGTTAACATTGTGATCTACTTAATGTCCGTTCAATCTCTCTGACAAAGCGCCGTAAGCCCGAAAACAGCAGGCATAGGGGGGGAGGGGGTCATAACGCCGCGGCACTTATAGACAATGGTGGCCCTGATGCGCAGACTGTGAGACTGCCGATTTGTAGGGTTTCGGACACGCTTTCGTTCTGGGACCCTCAACCTATGACACTCAGGCATGGCTGAGATAGTGGTTTCGTCATCGTCTTTAATGGGTGAACGACGTTCCACTGGCGGTCTCGCAGCCTGCGGGTCAGACATTGTTTACAGTTTTCACGCTGTGCATTATACGGAGCAGAATTATTTGAGTTACGAAAAAAATCCACTACCTGTTCCGTAGCCTCCACCAAAGCCATTATATCCTCCGTAGTTGTATCCAAACTGAGAAGTTGACAAAATGATAAAAGAAAACACGAGAGTCGTCAGAAAAATAGGTCGAATCATGATGAGTTTAGAGAACGGAAACGTAGTTCTTTCCGCAGATAAAGGAGAAGAACTGCAAAATAGAAGTGCAACGATATGTGCACGAACGATGAAACTAGTTGAAGGATAGGCACTTTCGATAGCATGGTAGGAGAAAGTACGTCTTTGTTGCCTAAAAAAAGTTTCGTTTTTTGAAGTGGACAGCAAATATGTAGATGACCTATGTTATCACGTACACATCAGCAGCAAATGCATAAACAGAGGGCTATATAGACGTTCTTTGAGCATGCGATTCTGATTCAAGATTTGACTTCCCACTGGAATATTGAGAAAACCTTTCAGAAACCTTATTCTTCCGTAAAAGTTCCCATCAAGGCTGCTTTCAAAGCGTAACGAATGCTTTCAGCTTCTCCTCACTTGTGGAGCATAGGGCAATTTATACTGGATGAGTGCGACTATATGATGGAGAATAGAGGCCAGTCGCATCGCAGTCGCAGCTCAGTCGCTCGCGTTTACGTCCTCGCGACGGCCGCGCGTTCTTTTCATTGAGAATTTAATGCCGCGTCGACCGGTCTTCATAGGAAATTTTCCGCAAATGGATGCGTGCGTCTGAAAGTCGCACGAAAGTCGCATCTAGTATAAATTGCCCTTATAATGCATAAAATAGGGCAGAAGCGGCATAGCCGTTGAGTTCCCGTGAATCATTTTCTCTAATGACTTCCTTCAGTGTACTAAATAAAAGTACTCCGATGTTTGCTGGCGATACATTTGACAAGAGAATGCGTTCTCCTCTCCCCCTCAAGGTTTAACACGTTCGCGAACACGTGCACGACCAGTCGCGCATTCTCCATTTAGTGTCATGTCTTTGTGAAATGTAAACATTTAGCCAATTCCTTCGTAGTAGCGTAGTTACAGATATTTTAGAGTATTGCACACTCAGTGGGCAAAGCAGACCTTCTCTATAACTTTTCCATTAGATTTTTCCAACTAGAACAGCTAGTAGACAATAAACTTTTAAAACGTTCTAAGAACGACAAATCAGTAGACAACCGAAATGGAAGGGGCCTTCAGGAACAACGAAAGGAAGGACAACTCCCATGAAAAAAAAATCTTGCTTTTACTACGGGAAGACAATAGTTGCTACCGCGATTTTGACAAAACCTACGGAAAAGGCGATTTTCAACCCTTTGCAAATGATGAACGTGTAGATTGGTCTTGAATGAAAGCAAGTTTATCACAAGAAAAGAGGGAGACTGTAAACAAAAACGCCTATTCCTTCCATGCTACAACTCATCCGTTGAACTGTTGCACGACGTTTAGCCTCTCATTTCTTGCGAACGCTGATACCAACGATGGTACAAATTTCGTGGAATTGTTGGCATCATTGCTAGGTATCCAAAGCGATCAAAATTTCAAACACGAGAATTTCAGTGGGTGCAGCCTTTAACGAAGGATGATTCGCTGTGCAGCAGTTAGTCTCAGGTAGACGCAGCAATTGCAATCTGGCACACCTGTGCACAAAGTAAATACCCGAGAAACTATTGGCAAAATTCCTGCCTTGGAAAGATCTTGATACACCAAACGATCTCCCAATAATCTGTATATATAAAAATGAATGTCTGTATGTATGTGTGTGTGTGTGTGTGTGTGTGTATGTGTGTGTGTGTGTGTGTTCCGAATAGAAATCGCGGAGAGCTAACCAATCGGGACCAAACTTTGCACACATAAACAACTCGGGCCGGCGGAGGTTTTAGGCTACCTTAGGTTATCGATTGATTATTGATTTATCGATTTTATTGATTTTTCGCAATTTTCGCCCACGGGGTCGGTGAGGACATGTCTACTGGGGTTATCGAATACGCTGAGTACGAATATGACAACCGTTTTGCGCCAAGTATTGATTTGCCGATTTTATTGATTTTTCGCAATTTTTTGCCCACAGTCGGTGAGGACATGTCTACTGGGGTTATCGAATACGCTGAGCACGAATATGACAACCGTTTTGCGCCAAGTATTGATTTATCGATTTTATTGATTTTTCGCAATTTTTGCCCACGGGTCGGTGAGGACATGTCTATTGGGGTTATCGAATACGCTGAGCACGAATATGACAATCATTTTGCACCAATTTGATTAATGTTTTATACCGGTTATTTTGTTTCCGTGCGGGGGTGACGAAGGGGCTACCGAGAATACTCAACATGATGGTCATCGAAATGTTCGTGGGCAGTTCGAGTGAATGTATTAGTATCAATAACTATCCGCATCAGTGTGAAAAGCCGGGGGTAGAGAACTCCCGAGCGAAGCCGGGTGTACCGTCTAGTCTGATATATTAGCCATCTCACCGCCATCAACTCTACTAGGCCGTTCTTCCCATGCACGTGATTGAAAGTACTTTTTTACCCACACCAACCGTCAGCTGGAAACAGCCAGAATGAATGGATCCATCTATGCAGAATACATCCGAATAGTCAATCGCAAAGCTACGGCGCAGGGGATGAATTGAAGCATCGAAAAGTCCCCCAAGAAGCAAGCCTCTCAACCACTGCGCCAACCGCTCTTTATCCACAATTTTTTCTCTTCCTGCCATGTGCTGCACCTTCTCGTGAATGGAATGCATAATGTGGATGTGTGAGCATGGAGCTCCTACTCCAAATGTATGGTTCCACATGTACTGACACTTTTCTGTAAGAAGTTGCATCTCAATAGATTAATGACATTTGTTGAATTTCTCGTGAATAAGGAGACATCTCAAACCTCACCTCACCAGCTCACCTGTTTTTAAGTGGGCGAACTAGAAACCTTGCTCCACCACAAAGATTTGTCTGCAGACGATATGGATGTCTCCTTCCGACACCATAAGGGCTTATTCTTACAGTTCTATTTCCGATTATATAGCATCAAAAAGTCATTAGTTCTGCTTGGAAAGTTTATAGTTTTGCTTGGAAAGTTTAAAGTTTCTTAACAACATTCACTTGATGAACTTCGTCAACAGAACCTACTCTTACAATCTCACTGAGCTATTTGCAATAGTATTCCTACCAACTTTCAAAATTATACAGAACATCTTCTAAAATTTATTAAATTAGCACTGCTTCCGCAGTCATTTAATACATCTACTTTCCAAATGCAGCGCCCATTAATCCACCAACGAGTGCTCCATCAATTGCTCCATCTATTGCGCCGGTGAGACCACCTAAAACACGTTTGATGAAGTAGTGAACACGGTAAAGTGCTCCTGTTTGCAATATCCTGAGGAGGAAAATTATATACGTATTAGCCATTGGTCATGGGGTTTGTAGAAGAAGAGGGCTTCTATAGTCACTGAGAGCGGTTTTGGAGATATGTTTTGCTACAAAATTTGATGTGAGGCTCTAGCCTAGGCTAGTGGCTAGTAACACTACAGCATTCGGACCTGGTCACTCTGGTGAATGCCATTATCCACTGGGCGAAACCCACGGAAAAGTGTCGAAACTGAAGAAGTTATCATTTCCTACACCGCAATTCATGGTCACGTTGCGAGATTAAGTCACGTTCAGGATTTTGGATAGGAATATTTATCCAACGCAAGATGTGCAACTTCCAATATCCAGCGATGATGACTTTGACAGGCAGAGAGGGATTAGGAATTCCTCTGTACATAAATGGAAAGCAGTCCGTAGACTGCAGCGAGAAGTACATCTTTGACTGACACGTTGAGTTTATCGGTCACAATTCACTCTGAAACCCACTGTAGTTGGGAGATTTGAAAGTCTGGAATTCAAGTAGCTCATATGCTTATGAAATTTTGGAAACCGTCAGAGATATGTATACCAGAGAGGGTATAAAGATTTGGTAGTGTTCGAAAGCACACTACTGACCCGCTCAACAAAGAAACGAAAGGGACAATATTGTGTCACTCCCCAGCGTTATGCTAAACTGCTCTGAATGCAGATCTGACAACGTGAAGTCACTTTCTCTATCAGTCAAACATAGCATTTCTGAGTGTATGCGATTGAACAACACAATTGAGGGGCCAGATGACACCTCGAGGTTTTTCCATGCAACATACTCTGATATGATACTCTGATATAGCAACATACTCTGTTATAACTAGCATTTCAAGGTTGAAATAAATCAGAAATATATATGGTGTTACCTCCCCAGCCGTATCCGTAACCGTAGCCATAACCATATCCTCCATAGCCATATCCATAGCCCCACCATGCCGTCGTATATGCAACGGACAACACAAGAAGCACGATAATTTTCAGAAGAAGTAACATGCTGAAAAAGTTTAAAGTCTCAAAAGAAAACAAACCATCTGAAAAGGCAGTATCGACTTCCTAAACAGTATGGTTGCCGGGCAAATGGTGAAAATTTTTTGTTAAAAGAAACTGGTCGTAGCTTTAGCGGAAGGTGGTTATGTTTTCATCAGAAGTTGTGAAGGTGACACCATGGGTGCATGAACTGGGCTTCGAGCGTCAGAGGTACAGCCCAGTGGTCAAACTACGCACGGATGAGCTAATGCTAAAACTATCTCATCCTCCCTCGAAACAGATGTAGGAAGTTTTGTGATTGGTAACACCATACCACGCTTGAGCACAGTCTACAGAATCCATTGGCCGAGGCGAGCTATCCATACGCGAGCGCTGCGCCCGTGGTGTGAGTGTCAAAGGCAGTGTGCCACCTTAGGGACCACGTTCATGATTCTCACATTAACTGAAGCCAACCGAGACACTGATACAAAGATGTACTTCAGATTTCAGAGGAACGGAACAAAGTTATAGGATGCTTTGACCGGGAACTTCAAAATTTCTCGGCTAGTGGACGAGAACATTCATTCCGCAGCAAAGGCTGTCTGAGGGTGCGGCATAGTCTTCCAACACGAAAATACTTGCTCAATCTAAAATAAAATAGCTGCTGGTGAGAATTTCTTCCCCATAAACAACCTCATTTTTTCATCGCTTTCCTCGAGTTTGCGATGAGGGAAACTCGTCCATGTCACAAATCACAATCTTGCCGCAAAAGTAGGGTTTTTTCACTGTTTTTTTTTCCGGATTTCGAGTACACCATTGGAATCAGCGCAAATTCTGTTGACATCTCGACAACCAACATGAGCTGACACACTGTCTTTGAGCTTGGGCACAACACGGCAGTTTGAGGTCGTTAAATCAGCGATATCTCTGACTATAGCAGAGATAGATTGAAGCAAATTGCATACATACTAGTCAGCTATGCTGAAAAATGATAATCTAAGCTCAAAAACGAAGAGTGAGGGCGGAGCTCAACTACCTCAATGCAGCCACTACGCACCCGCCACGCTAACTTCACACCATCGATGCAGTTTTTGGACTATGTATTTGTGCTAACTTTGCCAACACCTCTTCACGAGGAAATGAGAAAAGTAGTAGAGTATTTTGGCGAAAAGTTGAGGACACCGCACAGCAAAGCTTGTATCACTCAACAACTAAATGTGGGCGTAAATTTGCACGGCTGAGCAGTGTAAAAAAATGTTGGTGACGTTGGCCTGCACTTTGCAACTTACGTGTGACATCAACATATCAACTGCAAATAACTAACTAGGTCAGGATATTTGGTCGAAGTGGTCATTAGTGATGCGATATGTGCTACAGTACGCAGTTTTTAAAGCTGGTCTCGAACCAACAGCGCAAATTTCCTGCGGGGTTCTGTATAGGGTGAGTCACAGCTACGTGTTTCTTAGTGCTCAGATTTCTTCGTCCTGAAGCAGCTACCAAGCACAGTCTAGAGCCCATAAATGAGTACGCTATATTACATCTGAATGAAAATAAATAGGTGCAACTCACTACACGAATATGGCAGGAAATTGGAGCTGCGGATTCGAGATCAGCGTTGAAAGCTGCATATGGGAGCACACGTCGCATCACGAATAGCCACTTCGACCAATGGTCGTTTCCATGCAAGATCGGTAGTCGGATTTCGTTTTTCATAATTATTCTCGTCTATGTGGCGACTCAAAAGTTGATGTGTACCTGCAAGGATTACTACAAGGACTACACTACAAAGATTATACTAATGTTTTAGTTGACACGAATATGAGAGCGTTCGGAGAGCGTTCGGTTTGCCTTACGTAATGCTCTCCAGGAGTACATAGGTCGTTGAACAGATTCTGTTCCCAGGTATTTTTTTCACTGTTTTGTAATTTTCTCTGTAGCCGTAGCGTTCTGCCCTGGTCTTGTCTTTGTTCGCATCGATTATTCGATCTCATGTATTTCCACTGCTGACTGAGTCTCACTGCCTCGAAAATCCCATTCTGAAACTTCATGTGGCAATGCGAGAAGACTTCGTTCTCAGTGAAAATTCAGCAACGAGTCCAGATTTTCTTCAATATAATTTGTTATCGGAACAAGAAGTCGACACTTGCTCTTCGGTTAACGCTCACTTTTCCGCAGTCATCCTGGTATAGCATGAACAACGCATTCCTAATTTTTACAAGGGCTGACGGAATCTTCAAAATGAAAACATTGCATAGTAACATGGATTCAATTATACAGAAATTTGGAGAGGAATGGAGAATGCCGGAAACGTTTTGATGTTCTTGTATGTCCTCTTCTGCAGACGAACATTGTCCTGCTCGAACAATGGTGTAGTGGCGGAAAACCTGATGCCTGGAAAGAGGACACAATTTTTTGTCCAGACTTTGCAATTCTATGATCCCATAATGATGGTGTTGGCAGTTGTTGTGGTTTTAAGAGTGTCAGACTTCTAAATCCGCCATTCAAGGCAAAGATGGTAGTTGAAAAAGCCAAGTGAACACCAGCTCGCATTCCAACTGCTTTTCTCAGCATCTTCGATATTTTCTCCTTAGAATAAAGATTAGCTACTATGTACTCTCGGAATAGCCGTGATCTCAACAGATGATTTAATCCTCGCGGAAAAAGTGAAACAAGTAGTATTTTCTCGTACCTAAATATGAAGACAGCATCGCTGTATTCGCCTTTATTTCATAAAACTGTGACAAATCACAAGGATGGAAGTGGAACAACACTATGCTTCCGTTCAAATCCGCAAAACCACAGCTACTACTCCTCAAATTTCGCCACAGAGCACGTGGTTTTCCGTGTTTTCCAAAGTATTCTCTGTTTGTTGACGGGATCCGACCACAGCAGATGCTTGAATGCTGCTTTCATAGGACTTCCCTTATGATACCCATCCCCTGAAAATTGGTTTAGTTACAATGGATGAACCCGAACGTACTGACTGTCTCAATGTTACCTCCATGTTCCTTTCCATTTAGCGGATTTGCCTCAGCGTGGACTCAAAAATTTCTACAACCCTTAACAAACCCCCCGCAAAACCGTTAACAATTCCCCCGCAACCTTCCGCACGTGCTCGGGCACTTTGGTTTGGTTTTACATCGACCTTTTCTCACAACAGTCCACTGTCACTATTTTCAAAGAAACGTGGAAATATCGCCAGCGAGGGTTTGCTGGCTTTTGCTTTGAGCACTGGGACGTAACAAAACGTATTCGTTCATGTATTATATTTGCAAGGAACGTCCGTGAATTCTTACTATGGCACTAAATCTGCCCGCTCAAGGCTGAAAGAGTACGCTTCCATGCTACTGCGGAAAGCTGCTAAGTGATTTTCCTCCGTACGTATGTAGCTGCAATTTAGATCTTCAAGGCAGTGTTTTATGTTATGAGTCGTTCTCAGTGAGAATGTCTGAATGAATTTCTTACAATAGTTCTACACGTGAATTGTCTTGAAACCACTGAAACCTTGCATTCTGAGGGGATGTTTGGTCGAGAACTTTGAAATTCTCGACTGACTGTGGGAAATGATCGGGGCCTCATAAGAAATGAACAGTAGTTACGGTGTAGTTTTTGATATGGTAACGCGTTTGCTACATAGATTAATCATGGGACACTGGTACAAATCACAATTGGTTGGATCTCCGTAGGTAGGTTTGTTGGCCCTGGCGCTTATCAAGTACGTATATGGTCCAAAAACGGTTGACATCTCAGATCCGAGGATGAGATAGCACAGTGCCTTTGGTCCAGATTATAAAAGACTACTATGCTACCTACTTATCATGTAAAGTGAAAATTTGTACCATGAAAGGTACCCGTCTATTTCCTAGGTGCTCGCAAATTTGAATTGGTAGGGTCTTGATGCTCTGCAAAGACGGAGCAACATTTCAAGTGTTGTTGCATAGATCTTGAAACGCTGGCTCTCTTCACCTCTTTGTCATAACATGTGAAATTTATGGATGGTTTTTTCCATCCCGAATAGGGGGGCTATGAACCAGTCAGTCGGAAACTTGAAAATTTAGTATTATACAAACGTCCAGGATAATCACAATGTTGACCCCCCCCCATTTTTAATTTGATCTTCAGTTATTCTGTTCTATAAACTGATCCACATTTACAACCCATAAGTTGCGAGAATTAATGCCTCATTCCTCTTAACAATTTCATGGTATTTCCCGAAGAGCTGGATCAAATCACAGCCTAGTTATTTTAGTCAGGAGAGAAACATACCAGATGTGACACATCACACATTGTACTTTTTTTTGCAGAACGACATTGTGCACTTTCTGTCCGCCAAATCAACAATATTGCGTTGTAATGTGAAATCTGGCGAAATTGGTGACCTTTTTGTTATTGTTACCGCATTTGAGTTGACGTGATACCAGCGATTTTGTGACAGTGGCGAATCGGACAGCAAGTGCATGTGAAGAATAGATTTTTGCTGCTAGGCACAGGCTGGACCGTTTCAAATTCCTTCTACTTGTAGAACTTGTGTTTTAAGGACTACCTTACAGGAATACACGAGCGAGAGTGATACTCGTAAAATCTTTGCATTGATATGATAGCGATCCTTTAGCACGACGTCACACCATGACTGTTCCGCTGCCAACAATGTCAGCGTGATTCAAACTTATTCCTGATAGTTCACGACGCGTAACTCTTCTATTCGCTTGGAAATTATAAACAAAGCCGGACCACAAGTGCTCTTCTCCATTGTTTTAAAAGCCGCAAAGGAATTCCATCTTTGGCGAAATGAGCGGGATTTCAATTTTCTTATGAGAATAGTTTCAAGGAAACTTCACCTAGAAATGCTGTGTTCAGAATAATAGATGGTTCAAATCTGTTTCACGCTAATCTTCGACTCTAATAGCTAATCGAACGACGTTATGAATCAAGATATTACGGAAAGAGCAGATAGTACGGAATAAAGTTCTATTGTTTAAAGATGGAAAATTATCAGAATCTCAATTAATTTCTTAGGCAAAAATTGTTTGAAGGCGAAAGTGGTCATACAAGTTCTGAATAAACAAGTAAAAAAGTTGCAAATATTTGAATAAAACAGGAGAGTGTGATTTACTCAATGATTCAATGCTCTTCAGGATCTTATAGCTGGCATTTGAATTCTGCGACAGACCACAACGGAAGATTCATAAGAGTCGTTGAATCCACTCTTCCCGGACGCGGAGATCCGAGCAGTTTTCAACAGGAAGTTCTTGATGATATGGGTGCAGCGATGTTAGATGAATCAGTCTACGCGATTGTGGTTTGCTCCCCTTCGGTTGACTTAGTTTTCTTATAAGGAGTTGTGCCTATGGCGGCTAGGATATCATCACAGCGGTGGAAATAGCATAAGATTGCTCGCACGACTTCGTAATTATTAACACCCTGTTTTCTCTATACAGGACATCTATATAAGAAAACTCGATGTACAGGAATATATGCAGTATAATATGAACACTTTTATTATAAGAAATTTTCCTCAACACTTATCAATTTGAGACAAAATTCCGCTTCATTCCCTTCTTCACTTCCAGTGAGTTTTTTTTTTCTCGTAGCGCTCCAAAATGTTTTCCTGAAATTTGCCCTACGAACCACAATGACCCTAGAGTTAAGGTGTTAAACAAACAAAAGCTAATGAAGTGACTGTTTGTATGGGATCAGATACTGATGGCGACACAGAATTGTTGGTTAGAGAAAACACAACATTAGAAATCAAATTTGAACAACCTAAAACCATAAAATACGTTCACATATGAACTATTGTACATGACTCAAAACAACAATGAAGAAATCTATTTCTTCTTGCCAAATAACAATCCAAAGGCTGTCCCCATCAATGCACCCCCAACAATGCTCTCCACTGACCCTGGCTGAGCATTATATCCGTATCCATAACCATAGCCGTATTGCTGTGGAAGCATTGGGTACGGCGGTGGTGGCACAGGTGGCGGAATTCCTTAAAAAAGTGCACAACTAACCAAGTGAACGTGCCGCAATTAACTGACAATTTGTGAAATTAACCGTAGCCATAGTCATAGCCGTAGATGCCACCAAATTGAGCGTGAGTAGTAGAAATGAAAGAAATTAATAGCAGTATAATATAGTTTCGCATCACAGGCAGTAATAGCAGGGAACTCTTGAGGAACTCCACAATGATTTAGCAGATGCACACCTTTCCTGTTCAGCAACGATGCAAGGCAAAGGAATAGGTATTTTGGAGGATTTCGAAGAAGGACGAAAAAGGGAGCGCAAGTTACTGCCTCAAAAACGGAAACTGGGCAAAAATTGTCGAGTGAGGCCCGCTTAGGGATAATCGTATGCCATTCCCGACCTCGTACCAGTTCGAGGCATGACTCAGCTCACTTGATGCCGTACGTATTAAATTATGGTGTGCCTGGCAAGATGTGTAAGCATACAGTGGTGACAAGGGTTGCGGTCATCCATACGTCATATGTAACCTAAAAGACTATGTGAGCAATTCCCTTGAGATATTCCATATACCTTAAACTTTCGACTATCGAATTCGAGGAAAAAACTGAACAGATGAAAAAAAGGTATCACGTCCTATCTCAATGCTGCCAGATAGCAGACTGAGTCTGGTGCTTGATGAGCGCATAACAACAGAGAACGCGTAATTTCAAGGGGTAAGAAAGTTCTTTCCTCGTTTTATCGACTCGTACTATGCTAACAGTAAGTAATGCTCGTGCTAGCAGAAAACGCTGTTGAGTGACTGAAGAGAGCACCCAAGATAGGCATTTATATTTTTGAGGTTTTTCGACTCAATTTTTGGGGATATGGACCCTTGACGTGACAATCGTTTGATAACCTTTTCCTCTTGAAAAAGGCTACCAATCCTCATCATCTATGACTCATCCCGATCATAGAGCAATGCGAGGACGGTTAATCCATTCAATGAACTGTGAGCCTCTTAATTACAGAGATTTCGTTGTTCTTTCTTTGCCAAGTTTCATCAGCATTGGTCAGACCACTTGATTAAAAATTAGAAATTAGTGGCAAGAGGCAGATACGGCTTCAGCTTCCATAGAAATTGTTTATATGCTCAAGAATATCGATAAAGTCGAAGGACGTTGTGGAAAAGATAATGGTGGCTATGAAAACGCATGAGAACTTGAAATTGTGGAACGCTACTTTAGCACGACCCGTTCTTCTCTAGTGCACGACTTTGAAGTTCAAAACTTTATTTCGAAACAAAAAAATTCTAATATATATCTCTCTGTGTGCAGAATATGTATGCACAGTGTATGTACATATACGAGCTGCAAATCTGGAAGAAAATGCACCACACCTGCACCTTTGAGAAACCTCTCCTTTCCACCACACGAGTGGGCATTTTTTGCTCATTTGTCTGTTTTCGCTGAAGCGCCGTCTTGAATTTTGCATTAGATACTAGTTGATGGGCTCTACATCCTGCATAACAAATAGAAGATTTAAAAAATAAATCTACAATGGCGTGGAGCGATATAGCCTCGTAGAAGATGTACATCTCGTTTGGAGGCCTGGATTTCACGGTCGTGGCCCTGCAGTCATTTTTCTTAACCGGTTTTGCGAATGTTGTAGAACAAAGCTGCACTGCACTTGTCTGCTTCCCAGCTGTTCGAAGACAGCACTCACGAAAAAATTCACATTTGAGTTGAGTCGATACCATGTAGCCAGCTGCTAGACAACCACAATGGTGACTTTAACGGAGAAAATAGCGGCTTACCTGCGGAGATACTGCCGTGGACACGGAGGAAAAGTTAAACTGGTAGAAATCACACGAATCCACAAAAGCGATTCTGGTTACAGTACTCTGCGTCCTTTAAATTAGAGCCGGGGCGCGCTATCGTGGGTGCCCTGTGAAGTTGGTGCTTTCCGTTCCTAGAACGGTGGACTTCGTGTGTTTCGTTGCGATTCGTGAAATATACTTGTGAAGGTTCAAATAACTGAGTGTTTATATGCTTTTGTTCCTTACAAGATCACAGAACGTGTGTGCTTTGGATTTGATCTCGACGACAGTTCAATATTTCAGCATTTTCCCTACCTTTTTCAGTTGTTCCCCCAAGCTCAGTATTGTATAATACCTCTCGTTCTTTCTTTGACGACTTCTTTTCAACTGCCTCTGCTCATAAAACAGGGCATACCCGGTGTCGCTCAGTGAAAAGAAGTCATGATGAATCGACAATTGAACCATAGAGCGGAACAGGATTTGTTCAAGTGAAATTTTCCATGTGCATATAACTTGAGACTCGCTTAAGACCTGCTCGTTGAGTCAGCCTGATATAAGGCTAAGTCTGAATTTAAAAAAAGGAACTACCGTCGAGATTTCCCTAGCATCAGTCGTTTAGAAAAGTGTTAACTATATATGTTCCTTTTAAGCACACGAACGCACTGTTCATATGCTTTACCATGCATGTTCATCCTTCACAGCTTTCACTGAAGAAGTGGAGAGGTGACTGATATTAGAAAGGTCATCAGTCAATCAATCAACAATCTCTGCAGTATAGGGGAACTATGCACTGAACGTTTTCCAAAACTAATTGGAATAGTACCGTATAACAATCACAAAACGGAAAGAGCATTCGATTCGGTCTCCTCTATGACTGCTGTGTGTGCTGTAGATTCTGGTACAAAAAGAGTATTGGCACTACAAGATAGTACCATGCCCGGGCACAGAGCGCTTGATCAACACATTGCTATAGCAACACGAACAATTCATCGAATCTGTATATGTCGTCTCTTGCTTTTATAAAAGCTTACGTGTGTGATCTGCTTTTGAATACTAGAAGAACATAGCAATTCAAGCTCGGATAGGTGCACGGAGAGTTAGTTTTGTTCTCGTCTTGTTACCATGTCGCTCTAGAGTGACGTCTGTCTTATGTGGAGATGCTCAAGCTTGCAAACTTGAGATTGAGTTTATGCAACACTGGAAGGGGATGGAAATTTGAGGCTGCCGTAAACTTCCTCGATGCCCTGAACATGCGCTGTTACTTTGTTGTTTTCACGACCACCTATAGAAGAATCCTTCATCCAGGTAATGTCGAATAATCAGCAGCAATTAACAAAGGTCGTGATCGCAAATGGCTGATAGAAAATGAGCCGGGAAACCCACTTCAAGAGAACTTAATCATGTCGCCATATACATAACAATAGCATCGTTCAAAAAACAAAAAGTAAGAGCCTTTGCAGTACCCTCCAATGAGCACACCATACTCCAAACTTGGCGAAGTTTGGAAATCGCCATTAACACATTCGCGACAATGTGCTCAACCGGTTGAGCACGCCTTTTCGCAGTTGTATTTTTGTGAAGCAATCTTAATGAGCAAACTTCTATACAGTAGTATACTAATAAATGTTCAAGTGATCTATGCACGCGATGGGCAGAGCAAACATCTTCTCATACTTCTTTAATGCGTGGTTGAAACTGACAAGTAAAAGAACAATTTATATGAAGATTAACTTACTTACTACCTCCTGTGCAAGTGAACTTCATGAATTAGCTCCAAGCTCGTGCACACTCGCGTTTTGGTTTGTCTCAAATTCGCGCATTTTCGAAGTATTATGCAGCAGTGGTAAAATTCCTACCGCGTGGGACCAAGTGCTCAAGCGGTTGAGCATGGGTCCTACTTGTGCAAAAGCGCGGGTGTCCCACGTGACACACCATGCCAAAGGCGTAAGGTCGCGAATGTGTTAAAAAACTAAACGGCACTTGATAGAAGTTTTTATCGTCAACTGTTTCGTCAAGTTCTTCTGTCTGAAGTGAATTCGAATACTTTTTTCCTCAAAAATGGAACAGTTGAGAAGAGTTTGTTTTAAGAAACGTTGACTACAACATCCTAAAGAACCAATCGACTAGAAACATCCAAAAGAACCTGACCGCAGGGATGTTTCAGAATTGCTGATGAAAACGTGACAAACAGTATTGTTCTACATTCATTCAAAGCACAAAGCCAGGCGAAACTCAATAGTTTGAGCCTTCACAAACAAAACCCGCGAATCGCAACGGAACTCTCACGATATCCACGATTCTACGAAAGGAAACACCAACTTCTCAAGGCAGCGGCGACGGCGCGCTCCGGCTCTAATTTAAAGGACGCGGAGTACTGTAACCAGAATCGCTGTTGTAGATTCGTGTGATTTACTACTTCAACTTCTTCTTGGACACTGATGCAAACGTGGCCATTTTGGTGTCCGCCGCGCCAGTTAACGCTATTGGCTCGGTTTGCGACGCATGTTCTAGCGATGTCTATAGCGTAGTGCATGGAATAGTGCACAGTGTAGTGGATAAAATGCGCACCGTCCACAGGATTTCGTGGCGTCACGCTCGTATGCCCTCAGCGGAAAACTTGTCCGCGCTTCAGACGCATGGAAAACGATGCCTTCATGTCCCGTCTTCCGGCATGTTTCACGCTGTTCCATCACTGCCTATGAGTTCATTCTTCCCTGAAAACCTCAAAATTCAGCGAAATCTCCAACAAGAAAATTTCCGTGCATGCTGCCTTTGGATACAAGTGGTCTAATGACGCGATGTCTTCTCTAACCGCAGAATTTTGTACGAGGCGTTCTCAAATATCCACGTTCGACCGCTCAGACCTTGGAGATATGCCTCTCGCATTACAATACTTCGTAGACGAGACTTCAAATCTTAGCAACGAGTTCGTCTGTCACCTGCCGTCAAAAACTATGGAACTTCATTTTTGTTTTTTTCAAGTCCAAAAACTTCTATGTAATATCCAACCTGTATTCTAGAAAGTCTGAAATCGTTAGCTGATTGTCTGGAATATTTCCAAAGGGTGTTTCAGAAAGAACGTCTCTCTGAGATGGTCCCTGCACAATCTCTGTAGACAAGGTCTACATGCACTTCTTGATCGTTTTCTGTACAGCCACAACTTCTCTGCTCTCATATTCGTTCTGTTCGCTGCTCAGGGATCGCTCCGTTACTTACGAATTCTCACTTTTTCAAAAACTGTAGGTTCCAAATCACGACGTGGCACTGTACGAAGACTAGTTTAACTACCTCTAGGAACAAGTTTAGGTTTTGTTTGATAGAAGGCTTCCGCGGAACAAAATTCCAACAGTTGTTTTTGGCTGGATACACATTTTCTTTCTGGGCGATACACATATAGTGATTTAGACAAATCGCTCATGGAATTTCGCAAACTAGCACGGATAGCTTCGCGCTTCTCGATGCTCCCAAAACTGCATGGATACATAGAATAAAGAGGCAGAGGCCGGAAACTTTCGATAACTCTTCACCAAATAACGTGATATGATGTGGTAACTCTCATCGGATAGAACTGGCTGTCCGTTGCTGAGGCTTCGTATCTATTATATATTTATTAGGTTCTGTATTTATTAGGCTGATGCAAAAGGAATGGCGCAATTTTCTTTAAAAGCATATAATTTGGTTTGGATGTAGTATGACATCCAGTTATAGTAACAATTTTGCAGAGCAAATCAAGCTCTCTCGTACTGTACGTATACGTGGTGTTGACTAAGGCTAGATAATGGTCCCATGACTTTTCGATTTTGAGAATTTTTCTGTAATACCGCAAGCGACACACTCCAAAATACCTTTTTTGTGTTAGGACAGGACGTCAGCACCTATCCCACATGAGCGCCCTGGTGCAATGCGACTGATATTGGTGAAAAAGAGACGTGTACTTTACGAAGGTTTTTCTTCGGTATCCTTAGGATTATTGGTGGGGTATTCTCTCCAAACTGCTTTTTGGAAAGAACACCCTCCACAATACCTGCTGCTGTTAGTTACTTTGGGAAGTCGCGAGGGGTCTGCTAGAAAAACGCTGAAATGGCTGAAACGAGAACTCCTGCGTCCCAACTTTTCACTAAAATTCGCTTCCGAGAGCTGGTCCCAATTTTGATAACTTCCATGAAATTAAATGAGTAATCACTATATTCCACAGAAAAATTGCCGTATTTCTGTCAATCTTCCCAACTTCAAAATCCTTTATACTGCAAGAAAAAAAACTGTCAAACATGACGAACTAAAGACGAAGTTTTCCCTGTTTTTCGGTTCTCACCTTTCAAAGTTCTCCGCGCAGGACTCCGGGGACCTGCCTATACAATAAGCAATGGTCCACACTAATCAAAGGTATTATGTCGCCCGCCGAAGTTTTCGTCTGTTGGAGTTGTGGGAAAAAAATTAGTCAACACAAAAACGCGCCAATTCATTTCCATCAACCTAATACTTTTTGCACTCAAATTTGTACTCCATAGAATAGATGTAGGGGGTAACAGCTGAGTCTCATACCGCTTTTGATCTCGAGGTATTAACAGATTTTATGCGAATTTGAACAGCTTTAGTTGTACGCGTGAAATGCTCCAAGATAACCATTTAACCCTGCGCAACCGATTGTGCTTTGTGCCACTAACAGCGTATAATGCATACCGCACTCGCTGACTATTGGTGGTCTGTTTGCGTTTGAGCGGAACCTCTGACATCGTGGAGCACTTGGTTACCGTTATACCTCTGGTTTGGAATCTCGCAGTGATGTGAGTGTGTGATCAACACGAATTGAAGGCACTCGGAGAGGAGGTATTTGGTGGAATAACCTTGAACCACTTTCAGGCCTCTGAAAACAACGTGAAGTAGAAACGTCGGCCAAAACAAAGTGTTTCATTACAACCTGCGTGGCAAAGCATCAAATATCAGAACTTTTCGTCGACAATGCCCAGGTTTTCCGAAAAGTGAACATGCAACGTATTCCTGACATAACCATCAGGTAATGCCACAATTTGGATTCTGCTCTCGCGTACTGCGAAATCGATAGTTCGGCCAATGTTACCTAGGAACAGTCACAATGATATTGCTAGAACGTGTGCAGAAAACGCGGAAGTGTTGCAGACGCAGGGAAAGAAACACCTTAGTTACTAGAAAGTCGTCAAGAGAACCAGTAACATACCGTTAAAACTTGTTCCTGAATGGAGCGAAATTCGGAAGGACCAAGAATGTTGGGAATATGCTTTTCGTCTTGAATTAACCTATAGTTGTTTCTGCCTCGACAACAATAAGCCAGCTCTATCATTGTAACCAGCTACACACTTGCTAGTGATCAACCCACGATCATCTGGATGGAATGAGACATTTATGGTGTGAAGCATTGTCTATCAAGTTTCTTCAGTATGTATAGCAATTTTGCTTGACTAAATTCTCTACCACACTACTAATTATGATCTTCTCAGGCATGAGACGATCAAATGCGGTGTAACAGAATGGGTAACGGAGTTACGTAGAGAACTATTACGTAGAGAATTGTGGTTTCGAATACAGGCTATGGTTCAAGTTCTGGATTTTTGTGCGTCACTTTCTGAACTTCTTTTAAAGCAGTCCAGAAGTTTCGCACACATAGGCTGTGCGCATTCCGTAGCTAAGGTGTAATCGCTCTAGCCGAAACTACTGCCTCAATATTGTCACAGAGTGAGTTCCTCTCATTCGATATAGGGACTGGAATACTACATAGTGTAAATAATACGTTGATAGCGGTGATGTGTAAAAATTCCGTTCTTTCCATTGTTGTGCAGTTGTAGAAACTGTTAGACCAGAAGCACAGCGATGCAGTATGACTGCTGTCCAACACGCGCTTGCTCTCGCTCGTTCGGTTCCTCCCGCGGGCGCTCTGCACGCTGAGCGCCTACGTCTCTGCCCAAGAGAGCAGCGTCGCGGTCCCAACCACTGTCTGCGTGCATTTGAAGTTTCCTGTATACTTTGCTGAACAGATGTGATAAAGTTTCGAGTAGGGCATAGGTAACGAATATGGTAACGATAACACTCACGGTGCGACCTGTATGCAGTGGACAATTCCCTTTTCCGTCCGCGATCTTTCGATTTCATCTTCTTCATCAAATAGGGTGGCCCCTCCAGCTCTTATCGTGTCGATTACGAAATCTGAAAGTTGTTTATACACCAAATTGTGGGAACTGTTGAATTAAAACGAATTGAACTTACCAACGATAATCCTATATGGCAGCGTTTGTGTGGGGCCTTTTACCATCCGTGATGTACATGCGATTTGGCGGGTCGTAGGCCTAACGTTGAAAAAGTAGAGTGAAAAAACACTGAGGCAAACGTAAAGTTCCTGGTGACGACATCTTTTACAAATTGTCTGAAGAAGTTATGGACATCCTTCTCATTGATCACCATTGGAAAAGTCTCGCTGTTCTAGAGCCCCAAATACACCTCGGCAAGAATGAATTAAGAATACAATGCAAAACGGATATCAAATTCGTTTTGACAACAATCAAAAAAACTTACCAAGAAAATTTACATAGATTCGAAAGACGGGCCAAACTCAAAAAAAAAAATCGATAAAATCAGCAAAATTGAGTGAATGCAAAACGGATACCAAATTCGTTCCGAGCACCATCAAAAGTCTTCTTATGTAATTTTTCAGACATCTAAAAATGGGTCAAACCTCAAGAAATAGATTGATTCAATGAAATCGATGCCAATCGTACACAAGTTTTCAAAGAAAGCCATTCTTTGAGCCTCGAGCTGACACTGAGTGCCGCTGAAGTATAGTAGCATCTAGAATATTATGGGTTCACATGAATTTCCCATCGCCATGTCGGTATGCTATCACATGGGTGAGAGGGATCATAGAAAAGTCCAGAGAAAGAAAGAGAGACGTTTAGAGAAAGAAAGAGTTTAGAAGCGAAATCTTTATTTTGTTTTCTTCGCAAGCGAATGGAAACAGAAGGACGGGCCAGTAGTTCATGCATTTGATGCATGAAGAAAGCATGAAAGGGACTTGCACGTCACCGAGACGTTGATAGAGAAATGAAGTCATTTCGATTACGCGCCTTTCTAGTCCTTCGGTTTTGAATTCCATTGCGTGTAAAATTTCTGAAAAAAGGTATAATCTGAGATGAAACGATTTTCTCGCAATATTACAGATTACATAAGTACCTTAACATGTTTTCTGTGCCGCCTGCGATGGTACGGCTACGTGCTCAAGGACGACGAAAACGGCATTTTCGAAATCGAATTCTATCTTGAAATACCAGATAAGCGCCACCAAAGAGGCGATCAAAAGGACGATGGGTGGACACGTTGCACCCCGATCTCAAAGAAGTTGTTATCAGCCCTGAACAGATACACGACTGGACAAAAGGAGATCAGTAGATCGGATCCCGCCTCCAAACGTGAAATATGTTGATCAAGAACATCATTGAGAGTAGAGGACATCGTGGAGCAGTTCAAGCAAGTGAGCTTTACTGCAAAGAAGCATGAAGAACAATAACAGAATTCGGGCTCAAATAGCGGCCGGTGCTAAGGGAAGAATGTGGGATCTTTCATCTTTCACCTCTGTGGGTGACTCCTCTTATTCGGAGAACTGACTCATTGCTCACTGAAAAAGAAAATCACATGGTTCAGCAAATGACCTTGAGAAAAACCATTGAAGACTGAAACTTGGAGAATAAGTCGTCAAACACTAGAGAACGCAGAAAGATGAGCATCACGACGGCGACCTTAGTGATGCATCTAAAGAAAATTCACAATTCGATGGTAACTTATACAAAAAGTCATTGGACAAATGATATGGTTTAGTGAACAACTTTGCCGAACACGGACTTCGGCGCTAATAAATATGTACACCATTTAAGGCAGGAAACCTCTGTTGCTACAAGTGGAACTCTGCTGGATTTTTTCCAACAACATCAATAACCCTCATGAAAGAGTTCTTTTCTTACTCGCATTCCACATTACCAAGTTTAAAATTGTAGGAGGTTTTTTTTTCTCAACTTCACAGTTTGCAATCACAACCCTGATATGCTGCCCAATATTCTTTTTACGGAAGAACTTGCCCTCATTGCTCCTCGGATGTCTTCATGAAGATTGCTCATGTTCGTTCTTCAGCATTTCGGACCTGCTTTCTACTCTTTCATTCTTTCAGCGTCTTGTCAACTATCTGACCGTGTTATGTCACTTATAGAATGAGGTCTTAGATGAAAGTCTATTTCAATTCGTAGTGAGGTCATTAGTGTCCACTGGTGGGATAGGTACCGCAAAACAAGTTCAATGAGGGTTAATCGGTGCGCATCAATTGCATTAATTTAGTGCACATAATGAAAAAAAGATACTTGGTGTTCGGATTCTCTCAGAGAAGAAAATTTTACAAAAATTCACGATAAATATGAAAGTGCCATATAATTCTGAATATTTTGTAGATATGGCGATCCTTACGATGCCGAATCTGATTCACTACAACGACTTAAAAATGCTAGCATTTGCGTACAATCATGAACCTATGTATGCGTCACAGTGTTCCGCTCTGCCAACTCCAGTGGAAGCTTCAGGATTCATACACGTTCAGTGTTGTCCCTTTCGGTAGAAACAATATATTCTTACGGAGCATCCACTATAAACGCGCTTGAACTTCTTCATCCAAAGTGGTTGAATCTCATGATGTAATCCTTTCATGGATCAGGCGTGTCAGAGTGATTTCAAAACAGCACTTGCGCTGGAAAACGACATCGATTTTTTAAATTAAATTCTACTCTGGAGGGTCTACTTGTGCCCATAATAGAGGAGGAATTATCCAGAAGTGCAAAATTTCTGGGAAAAACTATGTTGTATACGACCAGGACGAGCATTCATGGATTTTTAAAATTGGCAAGGAAGCGGGGAAACTTTTTTCATCAAGAGTGCTGCCTTTAAGCCCAAAGAAATTCCTGCGAGTGGCTACTGACAAACTAATTGCATGTGAGCCAGCCAAACATCAATTAACGCTGTGCAATTCATATTTTCAACTAAAACTGTATACGCCTTATACCGCTGTTAAGTGTGATAGAAGTCTGAAGTCAGGTGGAGGTGTTCTACTAATGCTCAAGAACGTGCTGCTGTACAAAGTTGTTTCGGGAATCAATTGAGGGCGATTATGGAATCCTGGTTGTGGATATCCTCCTTTTGGGTGGAACAATTGCATGACATCGAACCAACTCAGAGGAGCAATTAGTGGCTTCTGGTCAAACGCAATGGCGGAAACACCATCCAGGCCAAAGCACCAGGTATCGTCACCTTAGAGCATTTTCACCTGAAACTCGGGATTGACCTTAGAAGCGCTCTCAAACTCGGGTTACGTGATGTATGGGCTGGTTACATCAGAAAGAGCTCAAAATCCGTACGTGGAAAATTTTGACCAGACCTTGCCTTTATCTTTCGACAATATCTACATCCTCCCAGTCCCGGAGACGCCTATCTATGTAGACCTACTGTTTTCGAACAATGGCGCGTTTCTGAGCAATGTTCAAGTCATAGCACCAACAGGAGGAAGCGACCACGCATCCATAGAATTTCAGATCAATACTGGATCTATTAGAATCCAAACCTTCCTAAGACCTGACTTCGAAGCTGCTGACTATTTTTCGATACAAGAATACCTCAACAACGTCGACTGGCTTGAGTCTTTTATTACGGTCCCAACAGTTCATGATAAATGCGACCTTTCTATAGCAATACTCCATCATGTCATTGAACTATTCGTCCCTATAAGAAAATTAGGAAAGAATTGTTCACATATCCTTTCTTATCTGAGAAGAATGATTAATCGCCGTGATCGTCTTTGAAAAATCGCTGTTACAATGATGATGTCTGATGCTATTGCAAGAGCAGGTGTTTAGAAACGCCGTTCACGAAATCTCAGCTTGGATAAGTGTTTTTCAACACAGTTAACGACTACTACAGCCTGCATTGTACGCAATGTTAGTGAATAATTATTGACCTCCCTAATCCGATGACCTAATCATACTCAGGACTGAATAGAAATCGAAAATTTTATTACTTTAATAAACAATATAGAAAATCACTCAATCATACAGATACACGAGAATAAGGAAATCCTAAAGCTCCTCTTCTCTATCATACAGCACTACTTTGGTCTTTAATGTTGGAACATCCTAATTTTCCATTTATTCGAAATGTTCGACAATCGAAAGCAGAAATATTTGAATCCAAATAAGTGGGGAACTCAGATATTCCAGCATTGGAGACCAATACACTGCTGTAAGTAAGAGAAGAAGAGCGTTAGGGCATTCTCATTCTCGGATGTCTAGATATCCTAAAGTGCTTCCTGAGTTCTCAATTAAAGAAACAAAATTATTCCGTTTTTGTTCGGTCCCAAGTATAGCTTGCATACTATAGGCATGATAGGCAACATACTAGCCCGACCTTCAATTCGATGAAGTTTTGAACTTTTAATCAAGCATGGGTAATATGTACTTGTTAGATGTGTGCTGGACATGACTTATCATATTCATACTCGTGCTCTGCAGAAACGAGGATCGTAGTGGACATTTCTCCACCAAACGCAGAGCAAAAGAACCAGTAAATCAACAAACCGATCAATCGATGCAAAATCCTTCTAAGGTGTTTTTTTTTTCGTGGGACAACAGCGTATGCGAAATATGCATGTTTCAATTTTGAAGTAGCGGCAAAGGCACATTTCGGAGCAACACTTACCAGCCAGGCTGCATTTCGTTCTAAAGCACATAGGTATTCACCCTGATCAGCGATAAAATAAAGCGAGATGGCGTCAAAGCGACTAGAAAAATGGGCTTTCCAGAGAAAAGAGAAACGTTTGAGGAAAATAATACTTTCCTACTGACACAAGTTATTCCATGATTCAGAAATAGTAAGGGAACTTCTCTCTTCTTTGTTCTGGATTGCTCGTTGAATTTTTTACCCTCGTTTGTGTCCTTTGCAAGGCTGTTCTCTGCAATCGACCTCCAAAGAAACTAAGATGCCAAACTGCGTTTTCGAGACGAGGACATCGGAATTTTCGCGACAACATAATCTTATTTTCGTTTTTGCAGAATTGGTACATAATATGCGGGCATCGATATTGTTCACCTTACTACTCTCTACACTCTTTCTACATGTTGATGCTGGTCGGTATGGCTACGGGAGGGGCGGTTATGGCTATGGTCGCGGCGGTTACGGTTATGGTTATCAGTCTGGATGTTATTCGACGGGTGGATCTGGATATGGATACAAATACCAGTTCGGATATGCCTGTGCACGCAGTCCTAGATGTCGATATGGTTCTTGCGGCGGAATGTCAGGTGAGCAGAATGGCAATTGCACAAAATGGGGAGAAATTATGCTTAATAAAGCACTAAGTTACTTGAATGACATAGCACATTTCAGCTGTGCAAGCCGCATACATTGGAGGGCTCGTGGGGGCTTTGGTAAGCAGCACTTTGCAAGGAATGGGGAGCATGACGGGTTCATCAATGTGTCAGTCGATGGGCCCATCAATGGTTCCACCAATGATGCCATCAATGTGCCAGCCACAACCGATGTGTGAACCAATGTGTCAACCCATGTGTTTACCAACGTGTCAGCCAATGGTACCACCCCCGATGCCACCACCTCCTCCTCCAGTTTGTCCACCAATGATGCCACCAATGATGCCACCGATGTGTTGTCCATCGATGGGCCCATCATTGATTCCACCAATGTCAATGTGCTCGTCCATGTGCCAGCCAATGATGCCATCAATGTGTTCAATGAAAAGAAAACGTGACACTGAGAAAAAGAAACAATAGTACTTTATTTCTGTTATTGTTGATTGTTACTAGGCAGGTTACGCTTCATGCGTGCGTGCGTTGGAAGTGATGACACTAGACCCACAGTGAGATCTACATATTTGCTGATTAGCAGCTATTTGAAGCGACAGCTTTAAATTCATATGCATGGTGTGCCGCGTTGCTCGGTCTCCATAGAAATTACTCGGTAAACGAATAAATGTCACTAACGCACATGCGCATCTAGCATAAACTGCCTCACTGTTGTGTTGTTCTAACTCTTGGTTCACATTGACGAGAATAGGATGTGATGAATAACGCATTGATGAAAATATGATGTAAATGACTGGTAATGTGTATAACATGTTTCAAAAACCCGCAAGACGAATTCTCTCTAGTCCAGTAAATATTCAATTGATGTCGTTATCACTATTCCTTATTTCTAGTTTTGAACCATGTTTTGAAGGAATCTAGTGGCAGCTTTTCCTTCGTTGACGAATCTACGAAAGACGTCATGATACATCAGGGGACTTAGTAAGACAAACATCAGGTGAAGAAGAAGATTATTGGGCTCTGAAGCTTTCCTGGAGGAAGCCTAAATACTTATCGGTGGATGAGCAGGATCATATCCCATTACAGTTCGATTCTCATTTGTTTGTGATTGAGGGCAAGGGGGATGGAGTAGTCGCGAGACCGTTAGTGGCCGTCTGCCTTGGTTTGGTTGTACCCAACTTGATTATACCAATATTAAGACACTCAATCAGCAGAACGACTGCAAGTGCAGACAGGGTGCAGATGCGGCTTATTGAATCATAAATTGTTGTTGAGCATCCCGCCCAAAAAAAAAACAACATATCCTAGGAAGTATCGAGCTTGCTACGGGTGCTGGCCTTTACCTTATAGCTGCAAATTTGCCCATTGGGTGAGATTATTTCATTGTAGGTGTCCCCGTTCGAACCTTAGCCATACAGCACTTCGATGCACTGAAGCATTCCAATCAGAAGTACTTTCGTTCGTTTAAGTATTAATGGTGATGCTTCTAAAAGACTGATTACGCCCAGTCTTCGGAATGAAATATCCAGGTTTTAGCGCTTGTTGAATACCATAATAAATACTATTAGTGTGTAAAACTATGAATGCGCGTTTCTGCGTAGAAACAAATTTACTCTAAAATACGACGGCAGAACGCCCTAATCAAAACTTTGTGTTCAGTTAATCTCATATACCCTTCCTCATCCTCCATGCCGGAAAGTTTCGAGTTTTTTTTTTCTGAGTTTCCTTCTTAAAGGAATCACTAAGCTATGAGACAAAGCACGCGGTACCCGAACCCTCACTTTTTTCGCGGTTTTCCTTTTTTTTTGTTCGCAGGGAAGCCTTCGAGCTAGGACCAATCAGTGGCCTGATAGCGACGAGACAACTACGTGGCTGCTGAAGCAGTACTTCCCATCTTATTTCTTCAGTCTTTTGTTGGGCATTCTTCCTCTGGTTGGGCTATTTGAGAAAAAAATTCCTGGAAGTCGATGTTTTGACAAGTTGGTGTAGGTGGCCGGTTTATGTGGCCCAATGGTTGTAGGCAGAAATCTTCCGTTACCGGCTGTATGAGATTTGGAGCCTCCCACAAGACCACTGATTCCATATTTCACATGAAACAATGTCTTTTTCAGTGGGTGAGAATGTTTGGAGCCTGGTGGCGGTGCTCTCTTTTACTGCCCTGCCGTTATTTTTTTGCAAATGGCTTTACAAGTTTACAGGTGTTTGTTTAATGGCAGTTCTCACCAGGACTTTGCAACTCCAGGTTGCAGCCTTTTAAATTTTTTTTTGAAAAATTGAGATTTGCCGGACGAACCATATACCGGTGAATTCCTTCCCAACATCAGGGTAACTCATTCTGCAACTTCTTGCAGATCTACATTGGCATCAGTTGGTTTCCGCTTCGTGTTCTAATCTTATAGGGTGCCGTCCTCTCGTTGTGCTGGCTGGCTGTAATCCTAGCGACTGTATATTGGCTTTCAAATTTTTCTTTCGAGTATTAGAATATTTGAATCGGATATTTTTATTTTCGAATTATTCGATTAAGTGAATAACCGAATAATCCGAGTATCGGAGCCATTCGAATTTCAACTTCAACTTGATTTCCGAATTATTCGAAAAGATGAGAGTCATTGCGTCAGCGAAGTTTTTGTGATGCGTTAATTTACGTGCAAGAATGTAATACAGTGTAATAGTCATATACGTACATACAGAATATCAATCCACTAGCAAACGATGAAGATCCAACATTCACTTAAAAGTGGGAGAGTATTATTTGTTTCACTCTACATACAGTGGCGGCCACATATTTAGCACGGTGCCCATTTAGGGAGATAAAATGATGAAAACTTATCTGTATCTCATTGTCAGTATTGGAATGAGCTATCAGGACAATATTTGAGATTGTGATGAGGCGGATGATGATAGTGTTCTCTTTCTTGCCTCAACTTTGTTGCTCCGCGAAAAGCTTCTGGAATGAATTGCATGCATTCCACACATTTAGAGCTCGAAATGCAGTGCTTTTGGAAATATTTCCGTTTCTCTCCTACATAGATCGCTTCATTGAATCTAGGTAAGACGTGGTTTACCCTCGATACAATTGCGGGTTTCACTATAGTATGATAGTTTCGATGAGCAGTTTCTCACCCAAGGGGAGAGCGAAAATTGCCAACAGTAGTATGAAATGGTGAAAAAAAAATGATTCACGGCGATTCCAAAGATAAGCCATGCATTTGCAGCCGCGGATTTTTTTCTGATTTGTGTTCTCAACAGGCAATTAGATACAGGAAATTTCCGAAGCCTGCTTTATTAGCAAGATTCATTAAAATGAAATTTTCTACGAAATGGATGGTTTGTTTCTGTCTCTGGTTCCAGCCGGTGCGTAGAGTCCGGTAAAAGCGTTTATACGGAAATGTTGAGGGGAATCAACACTCCTTTTCCATCCACAGCGAGAAACAGAATTCTCACACAGAATTTAGGAGAACCAACGAAATTAAACTTCTATTTTTAATCCAATCTGAAACGATTCTGTGCCCGTAGTAGGCAAAAGGAAGGTGCCCCCATAATGCCTCAACATATACTCGAACCTGGTTTTGATTGCTCACTGCAGGGCTGAGAAATGCAAAAAATTATGTCGACCAAAATCATGGATGTGCTAAATATTTGGCCGCCGCTATGCATACATGGCGATGCTCTGGAGAGGAAGGAACTTTAAGACAAAGTGAAGCGGTAGCACCTTCATTCATAAAAAAGGAAATAACAATTACAAAGGTAGAGTAACAATTACATATTTGAGATTAATCCGCTGAACTGCCTAGTATTTCATTAATTATGTCAACAATTTCTAATGTGCAACTGGTGCTCTCCTGGTCATCTCTTCCTCCCAGTTTTGCCCGTCGAACATTGAAAACCGAAGTTCCTTCACTGTGGGAGAATCTATGCAGTGTGGCATGATCCCTAAACGAGGATTGCTATAGTGTTTTTGTAGGTATTTAGTAGTATGTTTGTTCCTGTGTAAACTGAAAAAGTGACTTTGGAAAACGCTTTCGTATGATTCTCAAAACGAAATTCAAAAAATTGAACGTAAATCACGCTTAATTTGATATGCGATGCGATTTTTTTTGCTTGGTAGTGCCTACACTCAACAACATCATTTTCTGAGAAATTCGTGATAGAGATTCCAAACGTCCACTAACTGGATCCTAAAATGTACAGCAATCTTGAAGACACAGTACATATCACCTTAGAATCGTTTGTGAGATCAGCGCACTAGATGAATCTCCAGCGACTGCTGATCAGAATGGTATAAGCGTATTCGTTCAAAACCACCAAAAACCCTGTTTTCGATAGCCTTTAAAGGCAGCACCCACGAAAAAATCCGTCTCGAACATTGGGATAGTTTCGAAAAACCCTGGATTCAAGGAACACTTCCGCCACACTAGCAGCACCGGAAAAGTCCATTTACTTACTTACAAGAGCATCTCCTCGGTCCAGGCGCACTTGATTCTCGGCTGATTGTACGCGTTGTCTCACTTGCATTAGAGCACCAAAATTCTCTTGGAGCGCCGAAAAGACTACTGCCAGCTGATTTATTTCTCATCCCATCGCCGTTTTCAAGTGTTTTTCTCATTATGCATCGGGTTTTGTTCCGCATTCTCCCATTTCCTCGGTTTTTGTTCATGAACTAGATCATTATATGTGGACCGTAGGGCTCTCGTCCTTTTTCTTTCTTCTTCCTTGGTCCTCTTCAGAAATTTCATAATATTTTCAGTTGCACGAGACCGCGCGTGCCTTCCCGATTGAACCACAATACCCAGTGAAAGTAAGTTCTCAAATTTGCTCTCGCCTTTTGCTCAACTTTTCTCAGAAGTAGGTTTTTGCTCCTTGGTTCGGTTCACAACCATATCTTTTTTTCAGGGTAACACCTTGTGATTTTGCCATTTCCATGCTGCTTTCTCTGTTTTGATTTCTTCGATTCGCTAGCTGTTTTCTTTGCAATTGCGTATCGTTTCCTTTATTTTTCAGCACAATTCTTTTAATTCCAGACCAGTCTGGCCGTCCGGCTAAAGCCGGACTTCCAGACTTTTCCCTATGCTCGCTTCGCTCGCATGACTTTACCTCGCAACCATCTTATTGTTAGTAGGATTATGGTCATGCAAATTTTTGTTCCGTTTCCCCTAACAAGGGAAGTGCACAAACTTAAGCTGCGATTTCGAAACGGTACATATATGGTAGGAAAGCTTGTCCCAAACGATGTTACAGGTTATACTTGAATTCTGCTAAATGGTTAATACAAGCTCAAAATTCCACGTCGATGATTTCCTACCGCACTGACATACAGTGCCGTTACTCACTGCGCTGCAGCTGGATGGCCGAGTGGATAGTGACGCAGACTCGTAGGCATAGGCGCGAGGGTTTGAATCCCGTCTTCATGTTTTGTTTTGCAAACTTCCTTTTCTAATCTTTACCGGTGTTCGGAGCTGTTCAGGAGGTGAATGAGCAATAACTACGAGCGCTTCTCTGGAAATAATAGATAAACGCTCCATGCTGGGTATTGGTGTGCTGCCGCTGGTGAGACGAAATATTCTGCCACACGATATAATCTAATGGGTCACTTTCTCATTCCCTAACCGCTTCGAATGTCCCACTATTCACGCGTGGTTGCGCTTCTGCTGGTCAAATTTGGTAAGGGTGGTGTTACCAATGCAAATAACCAAGAGCGCAAGATGGCGCAGGCCTTTGAAAGGGTTCTAGTCGATGCTGCGCACTCGGACTTGACGATAGAAGCCGAGGAAGATGAGGAAGGAGGACAATGACGAGAAAATGGAGAGACTTACATAGGCTGTGAGAACATCGCAACTCGCAGTTCACCTTCGACGGCCTCGTTCATCGAATTCGGGGGCAAGCCCATACCTATCGAACAGGTACATCGGGGAAATTTTCTACAGACTCTTGCAAGTGGTATGATGAAAAATCAGGAAATTGTCTAGGCACCGAGCCAAGCCATTATCAGGTGGCGTAGTAGGCTTGATATAGAGAAAAATTTCCTCTAGCTCACATAGTGTAAAATAACTAATTATTTACCTCCTGAACAGCTCCGAACACCGGTAAAGATTAGAGAAGGAAGTTTGCAAAACAAAACATGAAGGCAAGATTCAAGCCCTCGAGCCTATGCCTACGAGTCTGCGTCACTATCCACTCGGCCATCCAGCTGCAGCACAGTGAGTAACGGCACCGTATGTCAGTGCGGTAGGAAATCATCGACGTGGAATTTTGCTTGTAGCTGTAGCTTGTATTAACCATTTAGCAGAATTCAGGTATAACCTGTAACATCGTTTGGGACAAGCTTTCCTACCATATATGTCTCGTTTGAAAATCGCAGCTTAATTTCGTGCACTTCCCTTGTAAGAAGATCAAAGAGAACTGCTTGCGTCTGTTACAGCAAATTTATCATTCTTTTGAGTGAAATAGCTAAATGTAGCTATATGTAACCGATTCAACCTGGAATGAACACGAGAGATGGTTTATCACTTATTCTTTGTAGTGAGTGATCCATTGATAACAATCAGCCTGAACGTATAAAAGAGAGCGGTACTTTGTACTCAGACACAAATGAGGGTAGAACACGCAGGGTGGGGGATGTGACGTGGGGAAGATGGCATGTGTGGTATAGTAGTCACCGCTAAAGCCGGGCACTTGGTATTTTCTCATTGTATTCAGGCGCCAGAGGACAATTGGAACAAAGATCGACGTGATTAAGAACATTTTCTAGCTACTTTGCGCCGGCGCACCTTTCTCCATCTGTCACCCCATTCGCGCGTGTTTACCCGCTTTTGGACGCCGACGCATGCTTACCCACCGTTGAAAATGTCTCCAGCCATTTTTCCACTCTTCGACGCTGGCGCATTCTTGTCCCAGTATCATAACGATGGACCCGTCTCCCCACACTTTGAACGCCGACATACCCTTATCATAACGAAGGAACCGTCTCCCCCACTTTGGACGTCGGCGCACCCTTATCATAACGATGGATCCATCTCCCCCCACTTTGGACGCCGGCGCACCCTTATCATAACGATGGATCCGTCTTCCCCCACTTTATACGCCGGCGTACCCTTATCATAACGGTGTCTCCAGACGTATCCCCACTTTTCGATGCCGGTGCACCGTCGACACAGCGGTTGACCTACCTCCCTCTCCTTCCCCTTCGTTGGAACTCTTCTCCCTTCTTTGAACCTCACCGTGCCCATCTCTTCTCTTCGATACGATCTCGCAATCACCATCACTGACCAATCAGAGAATTTCGTTTCAGCCACACATACAGAATAAGCCCGTTATTTTAAGCTATTATTATTATTATTATGGTCAGCGGTGCCCAACCCGTCTTCTGTTTTCTCTGCGGGATTTTTCAAGTGGGTTTTTCATTTACCTTGTCGAGCCTACGAGTTGATGTGGGTGGAGCCAGTC
Source organism: Ancylostoma ceylanicum (assembly GCA_000688135.1). Classification (NCBI taxonomy): domain Eukaryota; kingdom Metazoa; phylum Nematoda; class Chromadorea; order Rhabditida; family Ancylostomatidae; genus Ancylostoma; species Ancylostoma ceylanicum. The sequence goes on along the minus strand of JARK01000231.1, from coordinate 57,317 downwards.
ATCAGATGAGAGTGAGATGGCCTGGTAATATTATTAATGTCTTAAGGATAAAGTATGTGTATACACATTAAAGGTGTTATGTAATTTATGACCCTACATCACGGGTGGAAATATTCGAGTTAAGGAGATGTGCAATCCTTAGGCTTGAAATGGAGGTCCCGGGTTGTTCCCTTTTCCCTTTTAATTACCCAATTCACTCCCCTCATTCTGCATCTTCATGGTTGAAAAAATTTAAACCAAGTTTATACCGAACCCCGCCGTAGTCACACCTCCTACGTAGCTTCTAGGTAGAGAAAAAATTTTTTGAGTCTGGGCGATGGGTCTGAATTTATTTTTTTCACCCCAACTTCCTCACAACTTATTTATTCATACCGAGAATTAACCGAAAATTTACTGTTGCACCCCTAACATATTCATTTTTTTCATACCCCTTTTCTATTTATTTATAATTTCTTTCATATTTACCGTTTCATGCGCTAAGTAAATTCAAGGACTCTAGCGGTACTGCTGGTACTGTACAAAATGTATATGCAGCCGTTCCTCATGCCGCCGCCGCATAACCCATTTCATCCCACCCGTTTGAACCCAATCGCACCCACCACCGCGAAATAAAATTCCAATTAATCGCGTAGTATCATGACAAAGTGTTGTCCCGACCTAAATATTAACATATCACACAATCGGTATGTGCGATGTCCACCTCAAACGACACCGCTGCACTAATTATACACGATATACTATCACCTCCCAAGAATAAACACAAATTTCTCAAACAAGAACCATTTTTATTCAAAAGAAATTATAAATAAACAAATCACTAATCACGGATAACTACAAACTACTAATTCCGAAGCAAAACAAAACCAAAGCCCATGAAAGACACACCAACACCAGTGCATACCATTTCTGGGTGTCCGACCGTAACTTTTCTCTTGCTAGTCTCTTCTTCTCTTGTTCCAGCCACTCAGCCATCTCCTGCTTGGCAACAGTTCCTCTTTCCATTTCCTCCTTCATTACTCTTTCACTCTAAAAATGATAAAATTACATATTTTTTTACAGTTAGCCTCGTGATAATCCATTCTCACCTCCTCCATGGCGGACACCCTCAGCTCATACCATGTCGTGTCCTGTCGGTGCCGTTTCTCCTTCTTGTCCAAAGCCTTCTTCACCCTTTCCAATTTTTTTCGTCGACTCCAGCTCCTTTCCATCCTTGGAACATTCTCCCAATGCTTCCCTTCATATCCTCTCATAGCTATTTGCGAGAACAGCCTAATTATTGAGTTGCAAAATCAACTCCTCACACTAACTACAATCTTCCTTTCCCTGGAAAAAATTCCCTCATCTTTCAATCATCTCTTCACCAAATTACAACCTTATATTTTAATGGAAACTCACCTCAATTCCTCCTTTTTTCCACAATTGCAAAACCTTCTGTTTGGTTCGTGGTAGGAGTCGGTTGTTAATAGTCCTTCATTAACAACCAGTCGACGATAGATTCGTCAAGGTAGAGCGAATAGTAACACAATGGTCAAAAATGGTGTTCATACGCAGAGTAGAGGGGGCGGTGCCGACCTATGTGCTGTGAGTTTGCCACAGGGGGCCATATAGTGGTATGTTCAAAGCCGGTACCGCGCCCTGTTAGCACCTGAATGATAGGGGATCATACCCTAATTACTTGAGAAAGTAGGGCACGCATAAGTGCCAATGGATATTACCTACGGACAATACATGTCGTTGGCAGAATGGCGTATTTCCTGAACATGAGAAATAAACGTTAAATAATATCCTGGCTAAAATATATGGTTGTTCACAACGCCTTCTTCCTTGCTTCTTTTGCGCGTTCGCGCTCATGAAAGTCGCGATCCTCTTCCTAGTCGTAAGTCTCGTATGTCAATCTCTCGCTCATTTCTGAAATAAAATCATATTTTGAAACAAAATGAGCAATAATACGCCGAAACCAATAACCAGGCGGTGGCACCGCAAAAAAGAACAAATCTATGAGCAACAAAAAGAAAGAAAGGAAGCAGGCATACCATGATACGCGCTGACCCGAGAATGCCAACTGAGAACTCAGCCTCCTTTATGCGCTCCGTATCAAGACCTCAACCTCTATTGATACTGAAGCGATATAGAACCGCCCCGGATCAAAAAAAAATTTTTCAACCAAAAATTTTCATCCCTCTATAAACAATTTTCGCGGTACTAATTATTAGGTTGAGTCAGAAGTTCTCGGACAATATGGTAGTGATGACTTCTAGGGATCATAATCAGCAATGAGCTAAGTAAATTGAACGCGCGAGCTACCTTTCGATAGAGTATAAAAGGCTCTTCAAAAGGCATACTGACAAACATACCCAACCAGCTCTTTGACTGCCACTGTGCGGAGCAATTTCAAGCCGTCGCCACTCCACTTTTGCAACTCCATACTCTTCTTCTGTCTATTTGGTCAAGACCACGCGGATTTCGGTAGATGTCTGGAGGAAGTTTACAAGGGGAACGCCCCCGTTGGAGCTACAGGCTAGAGGTGGCACTTGAAGTTCGTGTCGGGCGAATATTCCATTGAAGATAAAGACCGTTCGGGGAGCCCGATGGAGTCAGATTTGGACCTGCAGTGGAGATAGATAGAAACCGATCTGTATCAAAACACTCAAACTGACAGCCGCTCTTGTGATCAGTCAGATCATGGTTGTTCCTCGACTGGAGTCGATCGGAAAAAACTCAGTCGATGAGTACCACATGCTCTGATGCAGTAGAGCATGGACCGCTGCGCTTATGTGTCACTTTCTGTTCGTATACTGAAGCGCACCCACACGTTCCTGAGTACCCATTCACCAAGGATGAGAGGTAGATTTCCTACTCTAACATTTACCTTCGTGCCTGGTGGATTGACAGAGGTGCGGGTGCAGAAGCCATCGCTAAACCCAACGTACACTCTGAAAAGGTTATGTTCTGCATCTGGTGGAGCGTACACAGCGTCGAATGTAGGGAGCTGCTTGTCGAGGGACCTACATTGACCGCAGACGTCTACTCTGAGCGACTGAGGAATATGAAGGCAAATCTCGAAAATGCACTCCCGCAGCAGCACAAACTCTACTTCTGTCACAACAGCGTCTGACCACACATTGCAAGAACGGCCAAACTGCGGAACTAGTGAAGTTCGGATGCACCATTTTACCACACCCTCCGTGTTCCACGAACCTGGCTTACTTGGATTACCAGCTTTACCCCCATATGCAACATCATCGCTTTGGTCAAAAATTTCAAATCCGCGACGACATCGAAGAGGCACCGGAGCACTTCTTCATGAAGCAGTCCCCAGCGTTCTGGAGCAGCGGCACCTACGATCTGCCTAAAGATTGGCAGAAAACCAGCGATGCCTTTGGGGCATGCCTCAAATGACTCACACTTATCGTTTAAAAATTGCAAGAGAAATCAAAATATTGTCAATTTGTCCGAGAACTTTCGACTCAACCTAATATTTATTTCCATACCGTTTTTTATCACGCCAGACGTCATACTTTCTATTGTGCAAACTCCAGAGGCCAAGCAATGTCTATTTACATATCATTTTATCACTCCAACGCCGTACGTCTCGTAGCGCAACCTGAGGGGCCGCATTATCTACCTACATTACATATTTATCACTCTTCGAACCTAGCTTTTATCCCAACCCCTCAAAAGATACCGTATTATTTGTTTGAATAGCATTTCTTTATCAGCCCAAACACCCTGCCTTCCCTCGCGCAACTCCAATTAAAGTCTACCAGCCTGATCGTCCGGCTGACGCCGGACTCTCAGGCTTCTTTTCGTGCTCGCTTCGCTCGCGTTGCCTTCATGTGGCATCTCTCTCACACCACAACGGCCATTCGTCGTTCATCAAAACTCTCGTTTTTGCACATTCGAGCTTTCTGGATCAGAGGCGCCCTT
>JARK01000231.1:27800-51501 GCA_000688135.1 Ancylostoma ceylanicum | reverse complement strand
TCCCACCCATCTCTTCCCTTTTATACTGCCTGGGCTTATCTCATTCATTCCAACTGTGGTAAACACAACAGTCGGTTCTTAACATGTCTGAACATGACAAAAGTGGCCCAAAACACCTGTAAATCAAGGTAAAAATCAAAATTTGCAACCTTTTTGTACATAACTCGACGCGCTGAACACGATGGTGTAGGTATTTTCAACTTTTGACGGCTGGTTCTCGTGCACAGATTCACACACACACACACATGAAGTGCCAATTAATAAGAAGTAAGATGGTACAATGTATCCCCTTAACCCCGCCCATAACCCTATCCATTCGACTGTTCGACTTACATCGAAGCCGGTACGCTCTCAACATCCAATCCACTTTGCTCACAACTTCAATCAACTTCCATCACCAGGTACGCTCTAAAAACCACTTCATTTATTTTAATACAACCTCCAATTATTTACGAACTCTTTTTCTTTCAACTTTCCCCTATTCACCACCGCTCAGTAGCGAAAACTCTCAAAGGTTACGAACCCTATCACGCAGTACATCTAAAAAATAAACCACTTCCTTCACATCCGGGAATTTAAGCTAGCAATCTAATTGACCGCTTTTATCCTGCTTTTGACAAACTCTCTCTAGCTTCATATTCAACAAAACTTCCTACGTTTTCTGGTGAAAAAGGAGCTAAAGGGCTAATGAAATTCATTGATGATTTCAATGAAATCGGAAACATCATGAATATGTCTGAAGACAAAATGGCCAGACTTTTGCCAGCTCACCTGAAAGGTGCGGCAAAAGCCGTCTTTGAGAATTTTTCTGATCAAGACAAACAAAACTGAACTTCTCATCTGCACTGCCCGTGTGCGGCTGCGTCCACGTCCGCTCCGTTGTCGTCCACTATCTCTTCCTTTAAATCCTTTCAAAAAGCATTTTTCTGGGTAGAAATTTACATCATTACCGTCGTGCCGGCTAGGGTTACTGTGCTTTGTCTAATCTTTCCGCTGCTTTTTTTCGTACTCTATTGCTTTCCAAAAAATTTCCGTGGCCGATAACCCGTCACCTTCGATTTCTGGTAGATCAAAAACTACAGTATGCCCGCAAAAAGCGTACGAGCGACCAGGAGTAAATGAGCGAATGGCGGCTCTCAGAGCGTTTCAACTTCTCAGATCACCTTGCAGAGTCAAGATGAAGTTGACTTCAATAATTTTTCAATGCAGGAATTGATCGCCTTCATCAAAGACCGCAACCGCGACCCTGTTATCGAGACGGCCCTCCACGCGCTTCAGACACTCGCTGCAAAAGTTCCGATGGAACTGTCAGCACAAATTGAAGCGGAGACTCGCGCACCAACTATCGTGATTAGCGGTCTTGAGGAGGCCGATAATAGGATGCTTCCCTCACAACATCAAGCAGATGTTGAGAACAAAGTCACTAAAATCCTCGATGTTCTCAATGTCCAATGCCGCCCTTCTGCCGTCTTTCGTATTGGTAAAATTGACAACTCACGCCTCGTTAAGGTTCTGCTTCCATCTGCCTACCATTGGCGTTCCGCTCTCGCCAACGCACGTCTTCTGAGGTCTAGTAGTTTCTCCAACGTTTTCATTAGGAGAAGCATGACCTCGGAAGAGAGGAAGCATGACTTCGGAAGAGAGGAGAGTTCGAGCTACGACAACAGGCGCGGGAGTTGAACCGTGCGAAGGGTGAGCGTGAGTGGGTAGTGTTTCGTGGGGAACTCAAGCGCATCTCCGACCTACCAAAGAGGTCGGGAAACGCCTGAGTTCGCAAGGTACTGCTGGGGTTTTGAAGTGCTTTTTTATGAACGCACGAAGCATTGTAAATAAACTGCACACCATTCAGTCTTTTTTGACCATATACAAACACGATCTTGTTTTTATCTGTGAAACATGGCTAACTCCGAAGATATTAGACTCTGAAATCGTGGGAAGCCTGCCATACTGCGTCTTTCGCTCGGACAGGAAAAATGGAAGAGGGGGTGGAGTGTGTTGTATTGCCAAATGCTCGTTTGTAGTTTGCGCAGGTCTTCCCAGTGCCTCTTTGAAGTCAGACGTTCTGTTCACCGACATTCTGAGTAAGGACAAGATCTCGTTCACCCGCTTCACTGTTGTGTACCGCCCTCCTAACTCTACAGTAGCCGACGATGATGAGCTTATTGAAACCCTAACTGAGATTGCTTCAGTGCGGGCTGCAACAGTCATCGTTGGAGATTTCAGTCTACAAATAGACTGGAAGAAACTATTAGGGCTTAACAGTTCCTCGGCTCGCTTCTTAAGCTTTTTCCAGAATAGTGATTTCCGCCAACATGTCTCTCAACCGACTCTTGGTAATGCAATACTTGATCTGATTCTTTCCTCCTCCCCTACTATCTCGAACATGCAACACCTGCCACCACTTTCATCGGCTGACCACTGCATCCTTAGATTTAACGTTCAAGATGATACATTCAGCTCACCTATACTGCCCTTGCCAGACTTCCACAGAGCTCATTACAATGGAATGAACAATTATTTAGCTTTCGTAGATTGGCTCACTATATTCGATCAGTACTCATCTTCATCCGAAGTGTATCAAAGATTTTGCACCATTATGTACTCCGCTTTTTCAAAATTCGTTCCTCTTAAGCTGCCCCGTCCTCCGACTTTCCGATTCCCTCCTCATATTCGCTCACTCATATCTCAAAAAGAGTGACTTTTTAACACCGTGAACAGACCCTTGTTTGACCCTCTCTTTAAAAAAGTTTCTGCCGACCTCGACCATCATCTTAGGAAATTCTTTGCTAATCATGAGCGGCGTCTTGCTAAAAAAAAACATCATCTCGTCATTTCTTCTCATACGTTCAGAGCAAGCTCAAACTGAGAACGCCAGTGCTAAGAGATCAGATAGGCCACAACTTTTAAAGCGATAGGGAGAAAGCTAGTGCTCTGGGCCAGTATTTTGCAGGTGTTTTCTCAAATAAATCAGTAGAAATGAATCACGAATCCTGCATGGCTAGTTCTACAAACTTCAACATATGCTGTCATGATGCCTATTTTGATCCAAGTGCCATCTTCACCATTCTGGAAGGTCTGAAGCCCTCAACATCCACTCCCTATGACGGCATACCCCAAATTGTGTACAGAAATTGTGCTAAAACATTGTGCAAGCCTTTGGCTCACATTTGCAACATATCTTTCCTTAACGCGGATGTGCCACAGTTATGGAAGGAGTCCTTAGTAACGGCCATACCCAAAGTTCCTAACACTTGCAATGTGGCGGACTTTCGTTCAATCAGCATTACACCGACTCCAGTTAAAGTGATGGAGACCATTCTGAAGAATAAAATTATGTCGTGGGCTCACAGATTCAATATTTTCCCAACTGAACAGCACGGTTTTTTGCCAGGCGCATCAACTACAACAAATCTAATTGATGCTGTTCATGACTGGAGCATAGCATTGAATGAAAAAGCAAGTCTGTCGATATAGCTTATCTTGACCTCTCAAAAGCGTTTGATAAAGTTTCTCATTCCAAGCTTCTGGCGAAAATGGAGTCAGTTGGTATCCTTGGTAAAATGCTTGAATGGCTCAGATCTTACTTGTGTGACAGGTGCATGACAGTAAGGGTAGGATTAGGATTTTCAGAGCGGTATTGCTGCAAAAGTGGAGTGCCTCAGGGTAGTGTTTTGTCACCACTCCTGTTTCTACTCTACACAGTAGACGTCCCTAACATTGTCAAAACATCTACTGATATCAGAGCGGAACTTTTTGCTGATGATATCAAGATTTACGGTAGTTATAATGCAGATAACCGCTCAAATGTGCAAACATCCCTCCAGATGTCCATCAATAAGTTACAGAATTGGGCTTCCGAAATGGATCTCTCAATTAATCCAAGCAAATCTCTCATTTCGCATCTAGGAGAAGCTGATCCAGCAGACTACGAAGTCAATGAAGTGCCCATAAGGAAGTGTACAGTAGCCAAGGATTTAGGTGTTTTTGTTGACTCCTCTCTAAAATTCTCCAATCATATTGACCTTATAGTAAAAAAAGCCTACTCCACGTTATTCTTTATTTTGCGCAATTTTCATACTACTGATTCCAAAATTTTGAAAACACTGTACACCACTTTCGTGCTGCCACACTTGGAGTACTGTTCACAAGTCTGGAACCCTTCTACGATGGAACAAATCAGGAAAATTGAGAGAGTTCAAAAAACATTCACGCGCATTGTATGCCACAGACTGGGTCAAACACGCGATGATTTACTTGCCTACCCTGCTCGCCTGAAGGCACTCTCACTGAACACCCTACTTCAGAGACGAGTTTTTGCAGACCTGGTCCTAGCTTTCCGTGTTCTTCGAAAAGAGGTGAAGCTAACACCCAGCAAATACTGGGTCTTTCGACCTATCAGTAGTAGAATAGGTGGTTTTAATTTGCAATATGGTAAAATCAATAATAGACGCTTTTCTCACATGTTTAATACATTCTTCAACCGCACTGCAAGATGGCTTCAAATGCTTCCTACTCATGTTCTTCAATCCGAAGACAGCAGAAAATTCAAAGCAAGACTGAGAGAAGCTGATTTACTTCAACTACTTCACATTAACCCTCCCTGACATAATTGATTTCAGCCACTCCTATCTCCATTTCCAGACGATGTATGTTCAGGCTTCTCAAACGTTCACACTGTTCCTATCTTCGTCGTAGTTTTTATAGTGATCTACTGCGTAATTTGTAATTGGAGTCGCCGCAGTGATTTTGCAGAAATGTCTGCTCTTGTCTTCTAGTTTTGTTTTATTCATTTGTTATTCTTTCTCTATTTCGTAGTTCGCGATGCTTTGGAAGAAGCTGAAAATTCCACGACGTGAGTTGTTTTCCCACTCACATAGTTCCCAGTGAGTACAAAAAGGCTTCCCCACTCAAATTATCTCTATCCATTCCTTGTCTAGACAGCCATCTACGGTTCGTTCTGCGAGTTTCCTCTAGGTCAACGCCCGGGGTTTGTATTTAGATTAAAGAGACTCTTGAAACACAGAGCTCGCCTCGGGACACTCATGTAGTCCGATGGCGTAGCCTAATTTTGCGGGCCAGTTTGCGGCAGCTTTGCGAACAACAATTGTGAAAGTGGGGACAATAATCACAACGAATACGGCAATATACAAAGCTGGATACGACTACCAGAACAAGGTATATAGTAGGGAACTTATCATCGGCGACTTTGTTCTTCTACATGACGACACTGTGCGTCCTGAATTGTCGATCCAATGGAAAGGTCTGTTCGAGGTCGTAGCAATAAATCGCTCAAATATAACAATAAGAAGCTTGTCTTCAAAGGCGCCACTCCAAATTGTTCACATTATTAGGCTTAAAGTGTATTTTAGCAGAGCGAAAGAACATAGTGTTTCTGATCAAAATCAGCAACAAACTCGCACCCAGGCGCAAACACTACAGTCTACCGCTTCTGCACAAAGGCGTTCAGAGCGCCTCCAGAAAAGAGCAATAGACATATTGTCTAGCTATTTTCCAAAATCGCTCATAAGCTGTTTCAAATCTTTTTTACTACAACAGAATTACGCCAATGTGATTGGCGCTAGGGAAGTGTCCCTCTCGAGTCAATGACTTGAAAAATCCTTGTTGTATAAACATTCTTGCAAATAATTCAATCTCAATTTCTGTACTCAATAGCAAAAACAAAATAAAAATTTCGTTTTTCTTATTGAAAAGTAGTTCAACAGCTTTTCGTTTTTCTTTTCGAACCTTTGTTTGTACATTTTCTCTTTAACATTCTGTACTGTATTTCCATTTTTTAGTTGATTTTTTCACTGTTGTATTCTTTTTTTCTTCTTTCTTTTCATCAATCACAGTTATCTTCAACACATGTCACTCCAAATTCCCTTTAACGTCATAACCTCCATGCCATTCCATATACTATCAAATGGCACTGTTTTGCTCCAATCGCCGTTCAAACCATCGTTCACTCCACCATATCATGGTCCATTCATTTTGCTCCATTGTCGCTCCGTTCCTCTTAGCTCGAGGACGAGCTTGTACTTCCGTGGTCGGAAGTCCAGACACACCCGGAGGGAGCCATCCCGCTTTTTGACCAGGAATGTATTGTGCACCCATGCTGTGTCGCACTCTTTAATACGACCGGAGCGAAGAAGCTCGTTGATGTGATCATCCAGCTCCTTTTGGAACTTTACTGGTATACGCGTTGACCGGAACCGAGTGGGGGGCACTTCCGTGGTGATGCGGATGTGGACCTTGGAATCCTGATAAGAGCCGAGGATATAAGACGAGTGCGAAAAGCGATCTGCATATTCGTGGAAAAGACTAAGGAGCTGTTGTTTTTCATGCTCTTCGACTGCGGATTGAGATAGATCTATCGCTGGAAGGACCGACGGTGCGGGCTGTCCATCGTCTGTATCTATTGCTGTCAGCGACTGGATGCTAAAAACACGAAGTAGGATCTATCGTGGAATCGGTGGACTCGTGTACCTGAACCGCTGTCGCGATGGCCTGGTTCTTATAGACTATTTCAGACTTATTGGTCGGATTAGTTATGAGAATGCGGCAGTTCCCCGCAGTAACTAAAGATGGAGAAATCATTAGATTCCGGTCCGCTAGCTGGGGTTGGCCAACCAACATCAAGGTGTTATTACTTGACTGGGTGAAACATGGAACTAATGTTTCTGCCAATGGGTGCAAGATGATAGTTTGTGCCACCCGAATCGCGACTTGGGTTTCCTCCTCGTTCCTAGGTTCCTCCGCGTTCAAGTTCATGATGTGTATGACGTTATCTCCCAGACAAAAAGTCTTGGTAGAATAATCGATATTCCATCGGGGTAGGAGTCGCAAGAGGTCATTCCCCAGGATGATGTTGTAAGTCCCAGCTGATTGTGGTATCGAAGGACCATCCGTAAAGTAAACAATATGTTTAATGGTAAGGTGACCGATCTGAATAACAAGAGAGCTACATCCGCGCAGCTTTACGGGGATGCCGGACATACCCACCGCACAGGGGATGGGACTAGGGTTGAGATGGAACACACCGAGCAGAGCCGTCATTTCGCTGCTATTTACCGTAATGGAGGCGCCGGTATCTATGAGAGCGAGCATGTGAATCGTATTCGCGACCACTGGGATTTGAGCGATGAAGAAAGTGCGGTGCCCGATGCTGAGGGCATTCACGGGGCTTAGCGATGCTCTAGGGGGCCAGCTCCCGGATGTGTCAATTTCAACGCAGGACAGCTCCATGTGAGGGCGACGGGGCGTACTGGAGAGAATAGTGCGCGTATTTGGAAGGTGCCTCGACCTTGAAGGAAGATCTGATGAACCGGATATGGTAAAGCCAAGCTGGGGTGCTCCGTGGGAATGTGTGGCCTACCAACTCGGTGCAGGAACTGGGAAAGTCCGGGATACGCGATAGTAATATAAGTGACAACAGCGAACTTCAGAAATAGGAGGGAAGTTCCAATGCAGCAGATTGTTACCCAGATATAGAAAGGAGACCATCCAAAGAAGAGGAAGCTGAAGGAACTATTCTCCGTCATATGTGTGGTTACTGGAGAGGGCTCTGGATGAGTCCGCGACTCGATATTTGCAAGGAAACGATCGTAAGAACAGGCTTGCCAAATTTCTTGAAGGTGTCCCTCAGGAACTAGCTGGCTTATATTTGTGAGAACGAGGTTGTGAAAGATGGTTAGAGGTGGTGCTGACAAAAGGTCTATCGCATCTGTTGGCAAGTCAAGAGTGGAGATCTCGTGAGCATGAACAGGATAGGAGGAGCCAGAAAGAGGATCAAATTTTATAGATGTGTTAGCCACATGAAAGAGAAAAAATTTCGCGGATGAGCACGAAATTTCAGACGCTTCTGCTGAGATGATGGCTGTAGTAGGATCCACAAATGAGAACATGGAAGCTCGTATGGGTGTGCGGAATTCAACTCGTGGCTTATCATAACATGACCCATTGAAAGGCAAAAGTTGATAGCTAGCTTCGGGTATCTGGATGCAACTCGGTTCTTTCAAAAAATTTTTTCACAAATTTCACACGCCGCTCTTGAAGCACGTCGAGAGCACCATGAGGACCCAAAGGCGCGATTCCTGAAGAAGTTCAAGAAATTATGGATGCCGAGGATGTCTATGAGAGGGGAGAACCTGGGGACATAGTCGATACACTGTTCAGCTCAGATGATGAAGAAGATTCTGAAGAGGAACGCTCCGAAGAACTTTGAGTAACTTGCGGATTTTTTCTATAAATCTATTCAATTGTTTGTTTTTCTTTTGACTATATACAACAAAATGATGATTTGTATGAATTGATGCCTTATAACGTGCCGTAACCATGGATATGTATTGGTTGAATACAAATACACTGAATATTTGCAACTCTTGTAGATTAATTGACCATATCTTTTTGTGTCATAGTTCACTCAAATCAACCTCCAAATTTCCCTCCGCTGTCAGAATGTCCGTCAGAATGTTAAGTGATCGTCATATCCATGACTAGCATCCGAAACTACCCATTTACGTAAAATTTGAGGAATTTCTGAGATCATAAATTTTCTATAGTGTTCCTACCGTAACCCTGCAAATACAGGTTACATACAAGTCAGCCAGTACATCTGGCCAACGCCAATGCAACAGCAGCTTTGAAAGAAGCACGGTTCCCCGAGGAAAACAAAAGGAAACAGACACCTAGTTGCATGCCCTAATCAGCTGATAGCATGCGGCGGCATCGATCATCTCGACACCGCCCAGCGCGGATCACTCGTCCCATGTCACTCACCTGCCTAAAGATAGACACCTTCAAATGGGCGAATTTCGTCACTTTTGGCGAATTTCGACACAAGATTGGGACTCAACGTACCTAAGAAGCCCAGGAAATGTTAAAATCTCAAGGGTGAAAATTTCCGTGGGTGCTGCCTTTAAGCGAATTTTGAAAACTGCACTGACCGATGCAATCCGGATTTGACCTCGGCATATAAAAAGACTGCACGCCGCAAATAGAACAGAAACGATGTTTTGCTTGATGGGTGTTAAAGGTATACGTCGTGAGTTGCTCCTCACCCTGCAAAAAAAAAAACGTTAGCCTGAAATCAGGTAAGGGCACTGATAGTAACTACTCCTCCACACTGCTTCATGCCCGTGGCATACTCGACAGCGACACCGCCACTGTGAATAAAATGGACGAAAATGAGGACCACAAAGTGTTACACGTTCTCGTGTCTTAGGGCATGCTTCAAGCGATGAGATTTGGTTGCCGCGACTGGGTTTTGCACGAGCGATCCAGTCCCCGCGACTCAATCGCTTGCTTGGGCATATTTCATGTAATGAGTGGCGACAGCGCTGAAACATTCGTTGTTCTGATCCCACTAAAACTTCAAATCTAATTCTAAGCTCCTTTCACATTTGTTTTCTAAACATAGCGGTAGTAATCCTCGATGAAGGGCTTCTTCGCCACTCGACTGATTTTTGAAGAGCATTTTGTCATTTTAAACTGTTTTTGCTTCTATATTCTTGCTGCAAAAAACCTCTATTTTTGCTGCGAAAAAAACGACTATTTTGTAATTTGTTGGTAGTTTTGCGAAATGCTCAGAATACGAAGGCTGCGAGAGTAGCCATGAAGAGAGAGTAGGAAACCTCTCCAAAATACTGCAATTTGCAAACAAATCAGGAGAATAGATCTTCAAAAAAGCGAAGACTAGCTCATTTCCTGAACAAAAGCAATCTCCGAGCCTATTAGAGACAGAAACCTATACGAATAAAGGAAAATTCAGGGAATCCCAGCAAAAATAATCAAGAAAGTGAGCGACTACGTCGTGCCGCAATGTCTAGACGCTGTGACGCGACTGTAAGAGAAATGAAAAAAATCGCTGATGTCTCACAACATGAAATATGCCCGGGCCACGACTGGCTCCCGATTTGGTCACCACGGTTTCCTTGTGAGATTTGTTCAAAATTGGCTGCGCGTTCACGTGATGCGTGGAATGACCACGGCGGCTTTGTGATATTCGCAAGTTAAACCGCGTGGCGACCAAATCGCCGTCGCTGCTATTAGGATGAGCCGAATGTTCGCGGCGAAATGACCATATCTTTGTTTATATCACGATTTTCAAACTATAGCTGTGAATCATGTGAAGTATGCCCCATTGACACAGACGGTCTTCTGCAAACGTTTAGGAAGATCGTAGATGCCCTTGCCCCAGCGCGCTGGGAACTAGTCCTGAAAGAGCTGATTGAGTGCCTTGTCGATGTCGTCGCGGGTTTGGAAGTCTTGGCAATCCAGATGACGTTGGATACAGGAGAAAAAGATGGTAATTAGAAGGAGCCAGATCTAGAGAATACACTGGTTGTGGTAAAGTGGGCCAGCCGACCATCATTAGTTCAGCCTTGCTCGTTTTTGCGATGCGTTGCCGAGCGGTGCAATAGTGGAAGTAGACTCCGTGTTTTCGAGATCCGCCTTCAAATTCCTTGGTTGCTCATTGTAGTCGACTGCGATACTTTATATCCCTCGGCGAGTGGCTCCCAGTTTTCGACGCCGTGTACGCTCCACCAGAAGCAGAGCATAACTTTTTGGCTTGTACGTTGCGTTTAGGGACGTCTTCTGCGTCCGCACTTTTGTCAACCCATTGGGCGCGCCGGATAAAAAAGGAAAGCCACTTCTCATCCCCCCTGACTAGGTACTCGAGTCTCACGAGGGTGTACTTGAGCGTGAGGAGAGAAAGTACCAGGCGGTCCATGTCATACTGCATCAGAGCATGTGGCACACGTCGAACGATTTTTCGCGCCTTGGCGATTGACTTCAATCCGCGAACAATTGTGCTCTGACTCCCCCTAAGAGTGACTGCCAGTTCACGAGTGGTTTGATACGGATCGGCTCTTCCCTGTCCCTGCAGCAAGTCCAAAACCAACTCCATCGGGCGTCCCGAACGGTCTTCATTTTCGATGGCATAGTCCCCCGACGCGAATTTAAAGTGCCACTTGTAGACTGTAATTCTAGCTGGGAGTGCTGCTTGTTAACCACTTTCATGCGACATTGGATTTCCACTGGTTCTTAGCTAGTAAATAGACAAAGAATGTGACGCGGCGGATGTGGAGTGGAGTAGGCTTGAAATTGCGCGGCATGGTGGCAGGAAAGGAACTAGTTCGCTATGTCCGTTTGTTTTCCGTTTGAAGAAGCTTTTATACTCTATCAAATAGTAGCTCGTGCGTCCTTTTTGTGAGCGCTTTGCTGAGTTATGACCTCTAGAAGTCATCATTACATTTTGTCCGAGAAATTTTGACTCAACCTAATAGTATGCCTAGGGCTTTATGTGAATCAAAAGTATGCTTGCCTCCAAGATGTGAGCTCATCAAAACTTTGAGGTGTAGTTGTTTATATCTGCAAAGGGATACCGACTATTCACACCTGCTTAGGTCAAGTGATCAATTGGGATAAACACCTCCTCTATGAAGCAGTTTATCCAAAATTTCCGGACAAACAGCTCCGCTGTGGATAATTTGAGCGGACATAATTGGAGATCTGAATGGTCGTTTTTAATCGGTTGACGATTGTGCTCTTTTTCGCTGAAATCGGCAATTTATCAAGCTCAAGTTCTTTTGCCTGTTCGAAATTTCCATGAAAGTTCCAATATACATAAATCAATCTAGATCAACTCAGAATATCCATAACAATTTGTGAACAAAAGTTTATCAAGTCTCACCCGCTTCTGAAGCGTGCTCCTCCCGAAGTCTTTCCACATTTTGTTTCACTTTTTTTGCCGAGAAATTGTTGGTCATATAGACAACTTAACAATTTGCTGTTGACCTTTCTTTCCGGCGTGTTGTCGGCTTTTTAACTTGCTGGCCACTCGTTTTCGCCTACTTTTCTGAAGACTTGTCTGCTATACAAAATTGCCGGCAATTTGCCCCCACCTTGAGTTGTTGACAACTTGTCCGCCAAGGCTTGTCAAAAACTTGCTCTTGCCTTTGATCGCCATCTTGCTTTGATTCTTCTTTATCAACAAGTTCGACTGAGAGGTTGTTCACAACTTGCCTACAGTCTATGCAACCGAAAAGCTTGGTGGCAAGTTGTCCCCATACGTTCGATACCTTGAGACGTGTCTCAGCCAACCATCACTTTCGATGGTGCCCAGACGGGGAACCTTCACCTACGACGAAGAGGAAAAGATGGGTCCGGGACGCAGTTTCGGACCAAAACAATTGAACAATAGTATGCATTGTAATTCGGGCAAAGCAGATTTACATGGAATGCGCAGTTGTGGCTTAAATTCTCCACACAATATAGTCTAGGAAAAGCCGAAGTTCAAGCATGGCTGGCTAATGCCTTTCGAGAAATGGTTCGCACAAAATTGGCATGAATTTGCCACAAAATTAGGATTTAACCAACAGTATCGCTCGCTACTTGGGATACCAAGCCTTGCGCAGTTGTCAGACGGGTTACCAATGCCATTGAGAATTAGGCGGTAGTAAGATCACAGAAGTGCAACTGAAAATGGCTGAGAAATGCTTCAAAACGTGAAAACAGGAATATCTTGCTTATTTGAAAGAAGTGAATGTTGCGCAGTTGTCAGCTGAATCCGGAATGAAATTCTGAGCAGAACGATATATAATACTAGATACTTTCGTCCACTCCTGACGGTAAACCTAGGGTGAGACAGATGCCCCGCCTGTCTCACCCTCGCGTCTGGCGCCCTCCAATATCGCGTGCTCTCTCGCTAACCCCCCTGAGCTACACGGGGCATTTGCCTCAGGCGGGCTTTTTCAGCCCAGCATGGAAGGAAGTGCCAAGTGTTATATACCATTCTACTCGGAATCTCACGGGCTCGGCAGCTGACAACTGCGCAACATCTGGTTTTTCGAATTGAAAGAGATATTCACTGAAGAAGCGTTCTCAGAAATGACCCTTTTTTCAGGCCAATTTCAGACGAACTCAAGAAGCAGGAAGCCGGCGCAAATCTCAGCTCCGGCGTTCCAGCTCCAAAGCAACGATCTTTTATTCGTTTTCTGAGCAATATTCAAACAGTTTCGGTTGAATCCATCTTTGAAACAACTTTCACTGTCTAGTATATGTCATTGTTCATTTGGTGAACCCTTCCTCAGCACTATCGGAGCTATGGTTGAGAAACAACCTTCACTTTTCGGCCCAGACAACCTTCACTTTTTTGACCCCTGTCTCATCCCTATCGCACGTGTGGTTGTCCCCATGTGAGGAAGTAGTTGACATCCAGTTTTGGATCTTCCTTGAAGAAAAAATTTTTGGAAAGCAAAATTCTATTTTTGGTCATAAAAGAATACCGAATAGAAAAGTTTTCTCCGGATATTTCCATATGGAACATACCCTTTCATGTAAACGATTGTCACTAGAAGTCCAGATTGTTTCGTTTAGAGAACGCTAGTCCTCTTGGTACTCTTTGAGCGAAACAGTGAGGTGCATACTGGGTCAGAAACGTGGCAGTTCATCAGGCCGTGCAGCTGTTTATCTGACAACTTAGTTCTTTATCCGGAAATATTGCGCTTTATCCACTAGTTTATCCGCTAATGTTGTTGTTTATCCGGTGTTATAGCCACATATTTATCCAAAAGAAACCATGCCCCTGCTGATAAACTGCTAGCCCCTCAAAACCTTGTTGTAAAACTTTGAACGGGATCCGCATAAGAGTTGAGATGGGTATATCAATTCAGATATATTCTGAGAGGGACAGCAAATGCAGCGAAAAAGGTAAAATTGCACATGTGTGTCAGTGACCCATTTGCGGATTCATTGTTACGAAGCGACTGCTCTAGCTGCTCGTTCTTGCTTATAACATGCATGATATCAACACAACTGTTATGGCTCAGAGAACCGAATGCTATGGTGTTTAAATTAGACCAGGAGATGGTAGCAGCCATGAATGGCCGGTAGAGACACAATGCAATTTTGACGGATGTCCTGATAGAAGGATTAAAACTGTTATCTGAGACGACGCCGTGCGTATTTCACAAATGGGATTTACATACGTGTATAGAGGTGCATCAGACTGTACCTGTAGCAGTGTGAACCTATCCTTTGTTACAATATAGTGATCGTTCGACTTCTTTCTGCATATAGAGCAGCTGAAACGGACCAAGCTGATCAAATGCAATCTGTCTTCGTTTCGAAGTTTCCTTACTTGCACTTGATACATTCGAGTATTTCTGGAGCATGTAGTGTCCACTTAACAGCTCCACAATGACACGACCCATGGTGAACAACATCTTTCGAAGACATAGCCTTGAAAAGGGAAAATTTCGTGAGTAATGAATATGGTGCAAGTGCAATCGCTTGACTTAAATTGCATGAACTTTGTACTTTGAAGTATAAGATTCCAGTGCTTGAGTAGCGAGAAGTATAAAGTGAGTCTTCATGTCAACGGACACCAGCGAATCAGAGCTTATTACGTTACAGCAGTATACTCAGGGACTCTTGTAGGTCACCCTCAGCACGAAAATTTTAATGCGTGAAAAGATGCTTAGACGCTTAGGATAAGCTCGAGCGCGGACGTGGCGCTAATGTGAAAATCCGCTAGCTCTTCTAGAAATGGTGTCGCATTTCGTACGAAGCCGCCCGATGAAGGCGTTCACTACTACGTGCAAATGGGGGTGAGCCTTTTGTGCTGGGGGTGAACCCAGCGAGTGCGCAAGCATGGAACTACAATACATCTTGAGCGATGTGATGCATTTCAAGCAAAGCTACTATACCATGAAATTACGTGGCCTTTGGAGTTTAGGGCCATTTATACTAAATGCGACTTGCGTGCGACTTTCAGGCGCACGCATCCATTTGCGGAGGATTTTCATTGAAGACCGGTCAACGCGGCGTGAAATTCTCAATGAAAAGAACGCATGCCCGTCGCGAATTGCGAAGTTCTCATCTTTTCGATCACCTGATCAAACTACAACGGAATGTTGCGTAAAATTAGGGTTGGACACTTGCCAGAGGCCTGTAAGTAATAGATGTGAGACCTGAGAGGTACGTAAGATGTCTAACTACCATTTTTCTTTATGCATGATCATATTTAAGTGGCACGTTCCCTTGAGTAATCAATAGGCTAATATTCACTAGAAGAATATAGAAACTATAGAAAACACGAGGTTATATTGGAAGATGAATAAAAGTGGTATACATGCATTGAGTTGAAAATGTGGTAGAAGATCAATACAGCATGATAATTGAAGAAAAATTTAAACGGATGCAAAAAATAGCAGAGTAGACGAAAAGTCAGAACTGGATGAGTCATGCTGAAGTGAGAATTTAAGACATGCATATGTGTATCCTGGTTTCTTATCAGTCGCAGTAGCCACTAATTGATTGTGGCTGTTGTGTAATCGTCGCTAGCGCCAAAATGATCAAACGTAGAATATCACACTGATCAGAATGGCAACCATCTGACCTATCGAGGGAAGGAAGGTGATGGTTAATAGTTGAAAGAATAACGTCAGCGACAATTACAACCATGAACTTTGAAGGCAGCACTCACGGTAGTACTGCTCTCACAGATTTCGCTATATTATTTGGTTCATTTCTACAGTGAACATGAAGGCAATGGCTTCAATGGAAGGAGGAAGGGACGAAAGTAAGCACAACAAAGAAAAAGAGAGTGGCCGTAAATGAAAGCACCCATTCATTTCGTGCTCATCTACATAGTTGGAACGCTGGAACGCAGCTATTCTCTCTAAATCTTGAGAATGCTGGTGTCTACGGCTATGTAACTTGCGTAGAATTACTGGGACAACTGTCAAGTATCCAAAGTTATGAAAATATCGGACACAAACATCTCCGTGTGTGCTGGCTTTGAGCCCAACCACACACCATCAAATCTGGTGGGGATTCCCTGATGCCCTAAAAGGTTCTCTAGAGGATTTTCCACGCATGCTTACAGATCGCATGTATCAATACCATTGCTCATAAAAACACATCCATAGAAAAGCTCTGATTTGATACAAAACAGCAATTTAAGTAGAGAACGTCATATTGTTAGACCAATGACATAATTCGCAGCGACACCGTCGTTGTGAAGAAAATGAAGGAAATAGTAGGAACAAAATGCTACAAGTTCTAACATCTCATCACACAATTTGTGTGGTTAAGTGTGTTGGCGTGAAAGCAATTGTGCGAAGATCGTTGGCGGCGAACGGTCGCGAGGACAGCGTCGAAGTATGCCACTGGCATCACGGTTACCATAGGGAGTGGCCACCAATAATTTGTATGGTAGACTCGTAAAGGTGAAGTTTCTGCATCTTTTCTCGTATTCCTAAACTTCCTTTGCATTTGAGCTTATTTGATTTCTTCTGAAGGAAGCTTCATCCACCGAATCTTCTAGAAATCAACATCATCAATGTGACAAGCGATGGAAACCGATGACGGCTCCTTGCCTGGCACTCAGGACACCCAGGAATCCCTGGATTCTCCTCGCACTGCACTTGATGACGTTTCTCAAGACTCTCTTCGCACTGCTATTGCGAACGATTCCGTGGACTCGCTTCACACTGCAAATGGTGACACTTCCAGCTCCTCCTCCTTGGGTTACGTGCTCGCTAAGCAGAGGTTCGTTGTTGAAAACGTCGTTCAGCAACTTTGGGCATATGATATACATACATCCCTCAGGGAGTCGTCACTCATAGAACAAAACGTTGAAGTTCTCATATCCTATTACAAATTTGCATTGAATAGCATGTTGATACAGGAGAAGGTGTGCAGATACGATTGACGCCAGATGGTCAACGGTATCGCCTTGGAGTTCGCTACGTATAGGGTGTATAGATCAAGCTGACGGCAACTTCGGTCTCTAAGATCAATTTGAACGTAATTTAGATTACCAGTCATGATGCGTAGGAGTACAGGTCATTCTTGTCCAAAATTATAAATACACGATCAAACGATTAGTTACCGAAAAAGAAAAATGAACGATTGGTGAGGTGTTTATTGAAATGCCTGAGAATTCAAAATCATGAGTTTCAGATAGCTTACCGAAATATCACAACGCTTCAGAAAATTCTTGAAGTAAGAACTGCAAGGCTTTACCTTGTTCGTCGCGCACCGTGTTCTGCATTGCGCAACGAAGGGCTCGCAGGGAATGAAAATTTCACAGTGCAGTGGGATCCGGTATAAATGTTTGCATAAGTAGGATGAAGTTACCGGCATCTAATCGGATTCTCTATGCACCGCATTCTAACCAATTTATACAAATAGATCGTAAAGAGCGTAACTTCGCGCGCCGAGTGCTCTTTTTCCAATGAGTAGCGCGGGCACTGTAGGCAGGAATGAAGGCAAATTTTCTATAAGATTGAGAGTGGTTGTAAAGAAGAACACCCATTCTGTGAATGTTACAACTCCTCTCGCTAGATACGTATATCTGGTTTAATAAATCGTTAAATTGTTGATAGTTGTGGTGGTGCAACTTTCGTAGATTTGTTCGTACTCTCTCTCGGACGTGGGAATTCCCTTGTGTGGTGCTCTCGAACTCGAGCAAGAATAGCCAATTTTTTGCGTATGTCCATGCTATAGTTGTTCCGAGATATTTTTTGGAGTGGGTGTATTCAGTTTTCAAAGATCTCTGTCCGTGACGTCGTCTTTTTGAGCAAACCTGACGTTAATTTCGAGAAAAAATACATTCATCAAGTCAAGAGCCACGGAATATTTTCGAGAATAAGTTCCCTCGCAGATCAGCGGCTTCATTCAAAACGAACAAAGAAAACGACTGGTGCGGGCTGACTTGGGATTCCTCTTCGAGCGCAAAGTTTGTCCTTATATTTTAACGAGGTTGCTAGTTACATGCGTTTTCAACTTACGGTGATCACTGCCTTCGCAGGAGGTGCAGTGAGTCTTATTACTAGCTTCACATCTTTTGTTGCGCAATTCTATTTGGTGGATTAGCCATGCTGTGCTCAAGAACAAGCATGTGGTATTTTTCATGGTGTGTCGGTGCATTGGATAAATAAATAAACAAATAAACGTATTGGTGAATGAATGGAATATGTGAATGAAGGACGCAGTTGAGAAATCGCAGTATGATTTGCGATGAACTGAGAAAAACGCGTGATTGTCCATCGAATTTATTGGGAGAAATAATTCAATATCTCGTCATCGAGTTTACCCAGTCCCAGCTTCATACAAACACCCTCAATAGAGTGCTGTTGCTAACAAGGGAAGTGCACGAACTTAAGCTGCCGTTTCGAGGCGAGACATATATGATTGATAGGCTTGTCCCGAACGATGTTACAAGCTCAAAATTTCTCATTGATGTCTTCCCACGGTACTGACATATACCTTACTCACTCATACCGGTGCAGCTGCATGGGCGAGTGGATAGTGCTGCAGACTCGAAGGCGGAGACCCAGAGGTTTGTATTCCTTTTACAGATATTGTTTCGCAAATCCCCATTTATAACCTTCAACAGAATTTGGCGCCGTGAGGGAGGTGAAAAATCACTGATTTTACATTGTGTAGCTGTAGGGAGAATTCCTCTGTATAACGCCTACCTCACTGTGTGATAGAGTTTGGCTCAATGCCTTCGTGAAACTAGTTCTATTTCTGCCTAAATACAAAACATGTGTATCCTTGTAGAAGAACCTTTACTATCTTCAGTAGTGTAAGCTGGGCGGACAAAGATAAATCGCACTCGATGTTCTCACAGTTTATGTCCCAGTCGGTGGCCGTTTTCTCGTCATTGCCTCTTAGTCATCCTATTGTGATGTGACAGTGAGCAGTATCTCGTAGGACCCTCTCAAACGCCTCCGCCATCTTGTGCTCTTGGCGAGTTGTGTTGGTGATATCACCCTGACCAAAGTTGGCCAGCAAATCGCAACCGCGTGAGCAGTTAAACATATTAGCGATTATATCACAGGTCAAAATATTTGCTCTTTGCAGCAACATTGCGTTAATACCCAGTAGAGAGCATTTGTCTATTAATTTCCAAAGAAGCGCTCGTAGTCACTGTTCATCTGTCTCCTGAACAGCTCCGAATTCTATCAAAGGTTAGAAATGAAAGTTTGCGGAAAAAAGAAGAGGTACAAACCCTCGAACTTCTGTCTACGAGTCTGCACCACCACTCATTCGGCCATCAAAATGCACCGCTAGGAGTTAGGGAGGTATATGTCAGTATTGTGGGAAATCATCGATGCGGAATTTTGAGCTTATATTAGCCATTCAGCAGGATTCAAGTATAATCTGTGGCATAGTTTCGGACAAGTCTTCCAACCATACATGTCTCGCTTCGAAACCGCGGCTTAAGTTTGTGCACTTCCCTTGTACGTACCAATCGGTGCTGCGCTCTTGTGTGATGAACAGTTTCCTGTGGCAACTAACTCAAAGAACTAAGGTTTGCCGAAGCACTAATTTTTTATAATCAGGAAACTTCAAGTAACGACGCCAATTTTCCTCATCGTGACGAAGATTTCTCCATATCTGTCACTTAAGATTTCGAGAAACTACAGTGAAACTGGTGGAAATATCTTCCCCACGATTTCGCTATCAGAAAATCTTCATTGTGGAGTGCACGGATGGTTCCTGACAGCGAAGCGTTACGTTTGCATCGATCTGAACCTATGACACCTGTAAAGCACAGCGCTTATGGCCGGCCATTCTCGCCGTATGATAGTCACGCTCGGCTCGGAATGAATAGGTGCGGTGTTTGTCGATTCAGGATTACGATCACCACGCTTTTTCTTGTCCATGCCCCATCGGCGCTCCTGCTTGATACCATGGACAAGCAGCAGGAGGAAGGCGCTGGACAACTTGCACAGATGCGTACAGCCATCTTTAACAGGTAAAATGTTTCAAAGAGGTAAATGAACGTGTGCGTAATTAACTGCTGTGTATATTTTGAAATCCAGCTCAGCAAATGTCGCTGTTTTCCTAGAGATATGATACTATGCACTTTGATGAAACACTTTGAACCCAATTTCTAATCTAGAGCGTCATCATTACAAAGTGCAATAGTCCCTGGAACGAACAGCTCGATGCATTTTACAAATGGTCCAAAATCCTTGGAATGTTTCGGAAATATTCTAAATATTCCTTTCTACAGGTATTTGGATGTAGTGCTCAATCACCCTTGGAAGACAATCATAGCAACATTGGCGATTTCTCTTGTTCTCGTCGGTCTCTCAATCGGTCTTCACTACGATGTTTTCGACTTCGATCCGGTACAGGTGAGCTTTGCTTGAGATTGCCCTTTTAAACACTACTTTTATTGATGACTTCTGGAAATTCAAAACAACTTCAGGAAATGAGGGCTACTTCCTGGTGCAATTGGAAAACACTTTTCTCTCTATGCGACATTGACGCATTTGCCCTTTTTCCTTCGCTTATACATATATGTGGTAGAATTTCATCAAAGACATTTTTCAAAGCCTTTCTCTCATGAGCGGCGCCTCTCCTCACCACAATTGTTAATTGAATATGGGAGGGGTATAGCGCAGGTACGTACATGATGCGTCAATGCGAACAGAGATTGTGATTCGATTCCCAGCCCGAACCAACCTCTTCTAACCCTCTAGGCTCAATAAATTGTAGCCAATGTGGTCCGCGAGGTTGAATGATCCACTTTTCCACCATGGTGGTTCAAGAGTGCAACCCCATTATCTTTATAGAATCTAAGAGTGCACGAGAATTCTTTCCGTAATAATCGAAGATTTCTTTTCGCAGGCGGTTTTGAGTTTTCATTACAAAAATTGGTGGTAAGATGATTTCTAATCGATTTGCTACCTCTGTTTTTTTTTTTGAAAAAAGGTGGACATTTCGACATTTCAGCTGAGGAGTGTGCACACACCATTGTGTGGGAAAAGGGGCGTAATCAGGCGGCTCTGATTGGCGCATTCGGGCCGCCCATCATGTCCACTACTTGTACGGAGCCACACATAAATAAACCATGTATTACGGTTCGTAGCTTACGGAATCGACACCGTACGAATTCGAACAGGTGGGCGCAACGGACGGCCAGAGAGCGACAATCAGAGTCGCTTGGGCACGCATCTTTTTCCCTCACAATGATACAGACCCTCAGCTAAGCACGGCCATCAGAAGAAAACACGATGTAGTTCATCAACGAAATAAAAAAGAATTCATCAAACATCCTTCAAATTTATCACTTCAATTGTTTTGGTTGGCAGAATGTGATTTTTTTGTCGCTTTTTGGCTCACACATCACACTGCTGCTACACACGAACTGGTTCAATGAAACTCAACTACTGCTTGTAGGGTTTCGAGACCAGAGGCACAACACTGGCCAATGCTCGACTGACTCTCGATGCCTTAAAAAGGACTGTGGCCGGCCCAATTGACATCATGCACTCGCAGCTTCCAAAAATACGCGATAAACGACGAGCAAAGGTCTTCAAGGTTAACAAGGCTTCTTCGTCAGACCCTGCAACGTGGTCTGCAACTTCGTCATTACGGTATTCACAAAGTTCTTCGCAGAGATATTCATAGTGTTTCATGTCCACACACTGTTGATTTCCAGAATCAATAAGGAATCATCCACAGCAGGCACTACACTTGAGCCAATATCGATTGACTATGACGACTATGGAGTGGATGCACAACTAAAGACTCAAGACCTCCTCGATCCTTGTGTTCAATACTCAGCAATGGGCACTGTGGTTCCTTACCAATACATGGAGTATATGGCCAAAATCATTTTGGAAATAGATGAAAATAAGGTCAGACTGCTACGAATTGGCCACCATGCTCGACAATCGAAGCACCGATTTTAGCTCTTCACTGAAGGAGTGTTCCGCAAGCTGTGCGAGGTGGACAGCATCATCGATTCACTGCTGAAAAGATCGTCATATCAGCCGAGGAGCACTCCTGCAAAGCATTCATTCAACCTCCCATTCTATGCGAATTGCCTAAACTTCAGCACTCCCAACACATGTGAGGCAATAAACACTTACGAGTGGGTTCTTGCTTCTATTTTTCCTCCGCTGTCAATGAGAATTATTGAAAGCATTCTGCAGGATCTAGGGACAGAATATGTGGCGAGCTTCGTATATCTAGCAGAAATCTATATCGCCAACTGTCTATTGAAACGGATTTTCAGCATTCACATTGTCAAAAGGAGATTCCTGATGTTTGCGTAGCTAAACAAGGACACTATGAACCACGAGAAAATTTCCGCACCGTAGAGAATCATGTCATGATACTGATCAGGGATCAGCGCGAATACTGTGTTAGACCGGATATTTAGAAGGTCGGAGAGGTTTGAATCATGGGAAATTTGGAGGGTTGAAAAGCATATAACCACAACATTAGCGGTGTCGCCTGATGAGTCTGCGGGATGTATGCGATTTTGCCTTTTTGTCGTCGCTTGTTCATAACTCTCTTCAATTTCGACAATTTTTGAAATAAAGAACGTAGATATCCGGAATTGGGATGGTCCAGTGTATTTGGTTATATGCTTGGAACTTTTAAATTCGAAAGTTTATGTTGATCATGCAGAAAAATCAGCAAAGGATACAATTAAGAAAGACCCGCTGCCTCGGGTCTATCCTATTTGTACCTGCAGATAGTTTTCTAGGAATGGAGCCCGTTACTCAGAAACTTTCGGGCACCGGTGCGCAACCAGGTGGGCACCGGCGCCAATGATAAAACCAACATCGGCGACGGTAGAGAACCCGGGCCGGCACCGTTTCACATCGCGACGGGAATGGCTGCGCATCAACCACCACACGGTGCACAATAAATCCACACATGGATTGTTCTGTGCTCTCTTCGCAATGCGAAGTGGCGCCGGTCCAGGATCCCTGCTGTCGCCACGAGCTGTTCCATCATTGGCGGCGGTACGGGCACATGTGCCCGTCTGGGTCGGCACCGGTGCCCAAAAGTTTCTGAGTAGTTCCTCACTTTTGCGAGGACGTTGTTACACTGCACTATGAATTGTTTTTTCAGGCTTGATATCTGGTGAAAACAAGACCGGTACCACATACGAACAGGATATCAAGCACAATACCTAACATTTTCATCAATTTTAGTGATAATTCTCACATTTTCAGCCGTTTTGAAGAGAAATCTAGGTCTTGAAAAGTAGTTTTGTTTATCATCGCGTAAGACAATGACTGCGACTGCCTCTTTATCGCCTGTTCGTGCGATTTAGAGAAGCACTATTATACTTTCTCCTTACCGGAAATTGATTTCTTCTATGTTACAATGGATTTTTCTGAAAGGAATAACCCGCGAATTCACAATTCATTACGGTTCTTTAACCTTCTGTAATGGAAACAGTCTTTTTTCCCTGCACTCTACCCGTATCGCTGACAGGCTATAATTGCGACCTTGCTATCGCCCGGGCGATGGATCGTTGGGCCTCGCCATAGGCTGATGTGCCCTGCGGTATTTTTGCACCTCTTAGGTGCGACTGTATTTGAAAATGTGAAGGAAGTATTGAGAAATAGAGAGTTGGAAAAACTTAGGTTTTACGATATCAACGAATTCAGCTGTAATGGTGAACTTTACTGGGAAAAACTCCTACCATTCAGATTTTCTAACAACAAACTGAAAAAATCTCTGGAAATCGGATCTCATTCCATACTTCTTCGATGAAACAGAACCTTCTCAGTTTTTTTTAACTTTCTACTTCTCAGTATTCCCTTCATATTTTCAAATGCAGCCGCTTCCTAGGATATAATACAAAGGATTGCTGCCCCAACGCCTGCCGACACGCAGCCACCAGTGGCGGTCGCAGAAAGTGGGC
>JARK01000231.1:4761-27031 GCA_000688135.1 Ancylostoma ceylanicum | reverse complement strand
GGGGGGGGGGGCGCTTCCCCTCCCACCCCATGCTTCCGTTCCGCCACTGGCACTTCGCAGGTGATCCAACGCTAATGATAAATTTTATAGAGTTTAAGGTCAGTTAAGGGCGATTCGACATACTCGCGAAGGTTTTTCTTTGAAAATCTGTTGAATTCTTCCAAATCATGAATTCTTGACCTGTCTTTATATTACCAAGCATCAAAAGTATTAAAATCGCAAGAAGGCGTTGTGCTGCTCGTTTCAGTAGTTGCCATTGTCTTACAGAAAGTTTTTATTTTCGAATCCGAATTTTTTGAGTTTCAACCTGAACTTTGGACGAACTCCTTGAAAAACTGTCGCTGTGATGTGTGCAATGGATATTTAAGATGTTCTACATACTGCAGCACAGAAAATGGAAATCCTGCGCTGTCCAACCCACTCCTGTGAGCGTTGTGTGGCAAGCTGCGTAGCTGCAAACTGTTTTGGCATGCTGTTGTACCCCAACGCGGCT
The DNA here is from genome assembly GCA_000688135.1 of Ancylostoma ceylanicum. Classification (NCBI taxonomy): domain Eukaryota; kingdom Metazoa; phylum Nematoda; class Chromadorea; order Rhabditida; family Ancylostomatidae; genus Ancylostoma; species Ancylostoma ceylanicum. The sequence goes on along the minus strand of JARK01000231.1, from coordinate 26,538 downwards.
CCGTCGCGATATATCGCTCGAGCGATAGTGAGGCCTCGATTATGTGTAGGGATACGAGTAGAGTGCAGAGAAAAATGACAGTTTCCATGGCAAAAGGTTAGCACGTTCGCGACCGCGTGCACGACCGGTCGGCACGCCCTTCTTAATGTAATATTCCTGTGAAAGATTCCATGTTCTTTCTCCGTAAAACCTTGGCATAGCTCGATATTATTATTGATTTTGTGCTTCTGTGCCTTACAGACTCTACGACAGAGCCTGCGTCTCAGAAGACTCGTTGTTTGTCCTCACGGCAAAACTGGGGATTGTGCAAAAAAGGGAGTCATCTATGAAATCGAGTGCTTAGCTTGTCATGCTCAATATATTGGAGAGACCGGTCGACCGCTGTATGTACGCGTAAATGAACATCTGGCAAGTAAAAAACGGGAAAGTTTGATAACACCATTGGGGAAACATAGAAAAGAAGATCATGGCGGAGCTGACTTTAACATAAAATGCACTATCTTGGCCTTAGAGGCGCAGATATCTGCTAGAAAGACCCTAGGAGCATTCTGAATCGGCAAGCGCAACCCCAGAATGAATAGCAGAAATGAGCACTTAGCGATCACCAGTGATCTCATGCCTTTTCTATCATTGTCGAGCTATAAGATTGCAAAGGCTACTTAAGCTCAACAATAACATCAGTAGAGCTGTGTGGTCCTCGTACGCTCGCTTGTAGCGGTCTACTAGTCTTGTTGTTGCTGGAGCGGAAGACCTTCTCCGCTAGATTCGTGGAATACGTGGTAAGTCCCATCTTCAACTGGGATCTCGCAGTGCTCCAACAAAAACGAGATGAATGCACTGGGAGAGGAAGCGTTTGGTGGGGTAGCTCGTTGAATAACATCATCTTGAGCCACTTTCAGGCCTCTGAAGACGACGTGAGGTCGAAACGTAAGGCCAAATAAAAACGTGTTCATAACAACCTGTAAGGCACAGAAGCACAAAATCAATAATATTTCTGTGAAACATCCAATAATGAAATTTTCCTTTGCAGCAGCGTAGTAACAGGTTTCCTTAGATCCATGTGGATTTGAACTACCATGTCGTACGAAGAAAACGGAAAAATAGGTTCCGCGTGAGACCAGCTGCACGACTGTTCGAGCTGGGTTCCCATCTGTGCAAAAGCGTGTGTGTCCTAAGTGACCGCGCGCTCGAAATCTGCGTTATCGCGAACGTGTTAAAGAACCGCAAAGAATGACAAATTGACAAAATTTGCGAATGACAAATGACAAAATTTGCGAATGACAAATGACAAAATTTGCGAATCACCTCTTTCTGAAAAAAAAAACCCACTCTAACATCGAAAAGATCGTTTTTCAGTGATGAGAACGTACTATTTCTCTGATTCGTCACACATGCTAAAGCACAATCGCATTCTGGAGGTTTCGGAATAGTCAAAAAGAAATTTCAATCATTTTTCCTCAAAACAGCTGGAAATGTGATAATTATCGCTGAAATTGATGAAGTTGGTATTCTGGTTCGTGTACTGGGCCCGTATTCAACATACTTTATCCAGTCGGATAAACACGCTCTAACGGATATGTTACAGTGATTTCGAGAATCTGCTATCCAGTAAAAACATACATATCCGTGGATATGCAAATCCACTCGTCTCACTGCAGGTTATCTTTATCCGGTCGATTTCCACATGATGACGATCCATGATCTACTCGTTATTCATTTTGTGTTGACTCTCGCCGAGACGCCGCACTTGCGCCAAGAAATGAGTACGTAGATGTATGAGTTATATGTATTGGGTAGTAGAGTGGATAAAAACGAATGGGAATGGATATATACCTGCTATGTGTTCCCTCCCATGCTCAAATATATTGGATACGGGCCCTGGTCGTAGGTACCGTCTTTGTCCTCACCATGTCTCAACCTTAAAAAAGAATTTTCAGTGCAGTAAAGCAACTTTTTTAAAAAAGGAGGAATTATCGGGCTTCACTCCGGGGGAAGTATCTGAGGATTATTCGTAAATCTTAATCACGAGCAAGTAAAAAACCCGCATGAGACTAGAGCCAGGGAACGTCCAAACTTCCAATCTGAAATCTCGCTCGTTTTTGATACTCCTTGGACCCACTGCCATCCGTGACCACATAACCATCTTCTCTTATAACTGTGCAGCACGAACGCAGCCCAAACGGAGTAATGCTTCGGGTAGAAACGCTAGCAGCAACGCTTCCCACTTGCTGCCATCTTCCCCTCCATTGCTGCCATTCTCCCCTTCATTGCTGCTCCTTGTAGCAGAGGGGAAGATGGCAGCAAGTGGGAAGCGTTGCTGCTAGCGTTTCTACCCGAAGCATTACGCCGTTCGCGCTGCGTTCCTAGCACACATTCACCAGAGTTTAAGAATGGAGAGAAAATAACACAGCATATTATCCCGTAATTGTAGAGGCGAACATATTTCCCGCTTTTCATATTATCAAACTGCCGAAAACAGCCTCATCAACAAATTCCTCGTTCTTTTGTAAATGTAAGAAGCTTTATCACGTGTAAAAAGCTTTATCACGAAGGCCTCAGGAAATTGCATCGCAAAGCAAAACCCTCACATGAGAAATCCGTAGACAAAATGTGCTGGATGCCTGCCACGGCTTAGCGAGCGAGTCTTGGCGTGCCTAGTCGATGAGATCAACAGCTTCAGCCCTGCAAACACTTACAAATAGATCCGTTACAGACTCCGTCCCGAAAAAAGGTTTAACGACGGTCTGGAGATATTTTACTATCTTGCTGAAATGAGCGTTTCAAGGAGGGTTTCAATCTTCTAATGGCTGAAACACGAAAATGGTGTTGGACACTGCTTCGAGAAAACCACCATCGCATGATGCATGTCGGCAATGACTCGAAGTCGTAGAGTCGTGTTTATAGTGGCGACTCTCTCTACGACGAAAGTGAGGAAGGCCTCTTAAGATCATGCTTTCTACATTACTGCTTAGGTAGTCTCCAAAATTCTGCTCTAGAGCAAAGCTTGTGTTATCGTTCATGCGGAAGCGGAATATACGAGATAACAAACGAGATACCAAATACGCTTGGTAATTGTGCCTCAACTTAATAATTATTTTCAGCATAGAAACCCTGAGAAGTACGGTGTCTAAGTGTCGTCAGAACTCTTCTCTGCCAATGTGCAACTCTCAGCTCATTGCCCAAGTCCTCAACTACTTGCTCCCTCGCGGGACTCAGCCCGAGAACAATTATGCTGCCATTGTGCTGAAGGTACCTCAAGGCTTTGTGAGATCTGGACGGCTTTAGTACAAAACTCTCTTGCAGATCCCAGCAAGCGATCGTCTTACCGGAAGTCTGCAGTTCTACAACGAATTGCTGGAGTTGCTTCAGAAGCACTTCTCCAGCATCATTCATGTGAGAGGAGCATTCTTCAACGTGAAAAACGATGAATTCCTTCGAACGCTTGTGAAAGACACCTACATATCTTTCATCTCGGGTAAGTACCTTTCGCAGTAGCATTCTTGGTTCTATAATACAATCGTTTTTCAGCTGCTCTGGTCCTTACGTGCTTTCTTATACATTCTCGAAGCATTTTCTACACAATGATCACTACCACCATAATTTTCTTATCAATGGGCATAGCCTTCTTCTTTTATACGGTAAGAACTTTGTAACACAAGCGGCAATTTTACCTCCATCACTTGACAAAAGTTTAGATGATCTTCCGCATCAAATTCTTCCCTTCCTTGAATCTTCTGGCTCTCGTTCTTATGATTGCTGTTGGAGCCGACGACGCGTTTCTACTTATGGTATACTACAAGAGATATAAAAAGGTAACTCGCTTCATTTTTATAGTAGCTGCAGTTGTTGGAGCATTCATAAAGCAAAGGGTTTGAATAACACATTGCTTCACCATAGCCCTAAATTTTCGTACCTGTACAGAGCGTCGCTTCGCGGCGCTCTGTCCAGGAACTAAAAGCCACTTTAACTTCAGCCTAATCTCGCTCGGAAAAAACTCTCCGTCGAGAGCGCCGCTTCGCTGGGAAAAATTCCCTGTCCGGAGCGCCGCTTCTCTGGGAAGAATTCTTTACAAGAATCCTTCATACGTTTTTACATCTTATCTGCTCTTAATATAATAATAATTTGTGTTGTTCGCACCACCAGCTCAAGAGTGAGGATTTTGGGCCACTTCGCCTTGGGAGTTTTAAGTGTCATGCTGTTGAACCAACTGCACCGCATGTTCCAATGCCAGTAGCGCCGCTGCTACGGCATACGCACTCTCGAACCGAATAGAATCTGTGTTGCCTCGATTATTGTGGTAACTGTGAACTCAATTTCGGCTTGAACCTCGTCGTTGGGAAATTCGCGGAACCTGTCAACGATAATTTTACTGCTACGGCAATTTTTTGTTCTTTCAATTTAAACTTTTTTTCCTTTCCACCACTGATTAACCAGGGCGAAACCGTGTCCTGGAATTGTCCTCACCGCCTGGCCAAGGCTGACCCCTACTCTGTGGATTACGCCACTGCTTCGCCAAGGCGGACCCGTATCTTGGAGTTTTCCTCACTGCATTCCTCACCCTTCCATCGGCGGACTTGACCATGACGGACCCGTATCCTGTCGTTTTCCGCACTCCTTGGCCAAGGATGATCTGTACCGTGACATTTACACCACTGATCGGCGANCTGGGAAAAATTCCCTGTCCGGAGCGCCGCTTCTCTGGGAAGAATTCTTTACAAGAATCCTTCATACGTTTTTACATCTTATCTGCTCTTAATATAATAATAATTTGTGTTGTTCGCACCACCAGCTCAAGAGTGAGGATTTTGGGCCACTTCGCCTTGGGAGTTTTAAGTGTCATGCTGTTGAACCAACTGCACCGCATGTTCCAATGCCAGTAGCGCCGCTGCTACGGCATACGCACTCTCGAACCGAATAGAATCTGTGTTGCCTCGATTATTGTGGTAACTGTGAACTCAATTTCGGCTTGAACCTCGTCGTTGGGAAATTCGCGGAACCTGTCAACGATAATTTTACTGCTACGGCAATTTTTTGTTCTTTCAATTTAAACTTTTTTTCCTTTCCACCACTGATTAACCAGGGCGAAACCGTGTCCTGGAATTGTCCTCACCGCCTGGCCAAGGCTGACCCCTACTCTGTGGATTACGCCACTGCTTCGCCAAGGCGGACCCGTATCTTGGAGTTTTCCTCACTGCATTCCTCACCCTTCCATCGGCGGACTTGACCATGACGGACCCGTATCCTGTCGTTTTCCGCACTCCTTGGCCAAGGATGATCTGTACCGTGACATTTACACCACTGATCGGCGAAGGCAAGGCAGACGGACGCGCCGCAACCGGCGGGCCACAACGGCGGACGCGACCGAACGCGCCGCAGCCGCCGGGCCACAACGGCGAACGCGACCGAAGGCGTCGCAGCCGCCGGGCCACAGCGGCGGACGTCGCGGCAGTCGAAGCCCGCTACGAGCCATTGTAGTGGGTGAATGAGGTGGGGGGTGTTATTCTGCTCCGTATAATGCACAGCGTGAAAACTGTAAACACTGTCTCACCCGTAGGCTGCGAGACCGATAGCGGAGAGATGAGTCACCCCATGCCAAAAGTGCGAGCATCGCTGCCAATCACATGCCAAGAGAGGTCCCGCAAAGATCCAGATCCCCTAGCTCTCTAAATCGCTTAGCCCGCTAAAAGCTGCGCATCTCTCCTCAGCATTGTCACTCGCTGCATCACGTGCCGGGATAGGCCAAAATAGCCGAGGATTTCTCAAGACTTTCGCGTCTGACCCTCGAAAAATCTGTACCCTTACCAGTCTTTATATAGGAGGGATCCAGAGCGGGAGTCACAGACAATTTCACAATACCTTCGCCGTTTATTATATAGAGGTGATGATATCCCTTAAAAATTAAGGGATATCATCCCCTCTATATAATAAACTAGAGCTTTACGTGCTTGCTTTATGCGAATGTTTTCCCGAATGCATTGTTTTCCAGTGATCAGTGGGAGACGCAGAAAATTGGCGGGGTAGGGGAAGAGGGAAGAAAGTGCAGCCTTAGTCAATTTGGTGATCCGAATGGGAAATGAGAAGAATGGAAATATAGGTGATGTATCCTGTTGGATAATTAACTACTACTACTCAGAAGAGCACAGGAAAATAAACAATCCTCCTATATAAATCCTAGTAGTGCAGCAAATTTTTCTAGAGCGCAGACGAGGGAGGCCAGTACGGGATCGCATTCTTTCATCATGAGCTTAGCTCACTAAGAGTGTCGGCGGATGAGGCGAAACTGACGAGACGGTCGGCCGATGTTTCATCATAAGCACATAGATGTAGTGGACGTCGCGTTGGGATCCACGTTCCGCTGGTTCTGTTGATCACGATAATGATGGATACAATTGCTAGTGATAAAAGCGAGAGACTTAGACAGTGCTTTCAGGATTTTATGGCAGGACCAGCACCCTGCGCTAGCAGTCCCGCGGTCTACGAGTGAGACAGAGTTTACGAGTTTTCGGGCGGCATAATGTAGGGAGCAGGATTGTCGCTGGCGGTACTGTGCGGTACTGTGCGGCCCACATATGCCCGATTGCGGCGGTGCTGTGCGGTCTACGCACGCCGCACGTCCAGAAAAAGTAGGTGGCCGCGCGTGGATTTCTGCAGCTTCGAGGGTGATGAGTAGCACTGGTGTCCTAGCGCCCCCCCCCCCGTCATAACTTTCTTCTATTGAGCTCTAGATTTGCAAAAGTGTGGGTGATATAGAAGGGTGCGGGTGAACCGATGGTGTGCAAGGTCTCGTTATTGTTGAAAACGCCAATGTATCGGTCCCCGGGTGAGAAGGCTGCGCCAACGCCCAGTACCCGAGGAAACGCCCAGGTACAAGATCACCAATGGGGGAGGGTTGTGCTCTCTGGCTGTAGTGTGGAGAACGCTAAGGGAATGGTGAAGGAGAAAGGTGAGTCTGCGCTCAGCAATGTGGGAAACCCTTGGGTAAGGAGGATGGTCAGAGCTCAATAGCCTAGAAACGAATAGGGTACGGATTTGTCAAAGGAATACGAGTGCGCCTCACCTCAACAAGGTGAGAAACGTCCACATACGGTTAAAAAGATGCTGTGATAAAGAACGGGAGGAAATAACATTATACAGGAGAGTCAATTCATAGGACGACATGTGTGTAAGAATTTCCGATTATGGCTATCATCAAGATTGAAAGTCCAACGAATAACAGAATATGCGCATTTAATAGAGGGGATTTTGTGTTTGGTCACAGTTGATGGTTTTCGCTCGTTTCCTAACTTTCTTTCGCGTGTTAGGGCAGTGGTAAGAGGCTCGCTGGGCACGCACACAATCGATGTTTCGATCGCGCCCGTGGCCAACCGAGTCATCCATCTCCTGGGGTTGGTAAATTGGTAATAGAAGAATTTTGGAAGATGAAGCACTGACTTGGCTCACCGGATGCTACCCGCGATTCACTGTATAGAGCACATACGTATTCAAAGCAAGCTATGAAACAGGGAGAAGAGCGAACAAAAATGACATAGCGGGAAGCTGTACCTGCACCTTTGTACAGGAGCGAATGGGAGGACCTCTTAGCATTATTAACATAAGCATTGTTGACGTTGCAAATTGCGTAGTCGTGATGGCGAAATGCAGATCATGGTGAAACGTTTCTATACTTTGCGCAGCTCGAAGCGTGAAGTGAGGCATCACTCTTTTTGATGAAGACTTTGACCATCTAGTGTTAATGCCGATCATTTTTCCCATAAAGGCATAGTCCTGACTCTGAATAGTTTTGGAGTTTCCATGTGGAAAAATCTTTAGGAGTTCTCGACCACAATGTTACAGAAATTTTCGTGCCGGGCAAAAGCAGGACTGTGGCGGGGATGGGGATGGGGAGGGTGAGCATAGTGAATTCTGATCGTTGTTCACGCATTTCTTGTTATGGACTGGAAGTTAAGGGACTCTCACAAAGAGTATGACTTTCCTAACCTCACATGCAGTCCCTTATTTGAAACCCCGGTCTTGACAAATTCTGTTCACTAATTGATGATTTGATTCTGCGCCGACCAGGTTGTTAGGTGGAACTTTTTATTCCCGACGGCCTGACGTTTCGGTGGGAGCGTCCTCTCCAAGGCCTGAAAGTGAAAAATTGCGATATTTATGCTCTGGACCGCCACACGCCTTATCCCCCTCAGGAAGTCACCGCCATTATCCTAAGCGCATCCCTCGAGCCAAACAACGTACTACAGGGTCCACCGATTCAGCTTGTTATTCGTCCGCTCTGATTCGTGACTGTCACTGGACGAGTCAGTGTCACTGTGCACCCAAGATTGTATTTATGTGATAGATAAAATAACAATCTAGAGCTGACAATGATCTACAGCTCACAGAGAGGCATGAACGGCTGGAAGTCATTCATAACCGACAACAGAAAGAATATACAGGGGGGGGCATAAGTTATTGTACATCGTTTGCTGGCTTATTACTCTGCGGTAGTGCAATGTTTCTTGACAAGCTAGGTCTCCCTTGATAGAGCTGATTTCCTCTATTTTCTGATTACAAACATGCCCTGAATACTGGGGATATGGCAGAGAAATTTTAGCGGAAATTTCAAACTCAGATTTTTGGTGCCGCCAAAGGCACTGATTCAGCCCGCAATTCCTGAGCGAAGCAGCCACAAAAACAGTCTTTGACAACGGATTTGAGTGGGATAAAAAATAGTTTCGTACTCTTGAAGCCTATTTTGAGGCGAATATGCAAAATCCACTGAAGATTCGGATAGATAAGGGCACGGGACGAGGCTGTATCAAAATTGCTTGGATGAGAAAACCAAGCCTTAGGTTTCGAGGAGCACAGCTGGCCTGTATCTGGGCCTATTGATGAGGCTGGGTAGCCATTCTGCAGCATTTTTACTCTAATTTTCAGATCACATTGACAATCTAGCTGATGTTCTGCTTTTTAGTGGAAAAAATCCTGGAACTCAAATTTGGTGGAAATTGGCCATTACCGGTGGCATGGAGTAGCAGTGGTTTTTTGCCCGCATATTTCTTAGACTTCGCTTTCTTGGGAAACCCCGGGCACAGCTAGAAAGAGCACTTCTTGCTCTTCAGGAATCATATGGGCAGTGAAATCCACTTCGAAGATTTTGCGGATTTTCCAGGGAAAACTGTCACAACAACCCACTTTTTTCAAAAATTCATTTCGAGGCCGACTGCTCGATAGCCAAACCTTCCCAGAAAATCAGATCTTAACTAAAAGATACTTTGAACCTTTCCCTATTTGGCAGTCAAAAGAGCGGCACAATGCATAAGTTCCTGACGGAGAAATAAAAGATCAAACGTTGTACAATAACTTATGCCCCCCCTGTATAAAATATATATCAATCTGTTCGCTTATTTTGATCGGAATTACTTAATTATTACGTACCATTGCGCATCCAGAGGTGTTCCATTCATGTGAAAATATCAAATGTTATTCCGAAGTGGGACAGAGCATTCAAGAGAGAGTGGGTGGTGACCTTGAATTTTGGCTACATATTTTCCTGCCTTTGTGGTCTAGTCGTCAGAAGCCTCAATTGCGTTACCAACGCGAAGACACTCACGAAGGCATTTTCAGGTGTTTGTTTGAGCTTCGACTGTACTAAGTCCTATAAACTCACATGGAGTTCCTTTAGAAATCTTTTATTCACGTAGCTACAGGCAATTCGCCCGAGAGTCGGTTTCGCACCGCTCGAACGCATGTGTTCCACGTAATCCCACATCACTTCCGGGATTGTTTTAACATGTTAGGCAGCTAAATACCACTGCGACTAACAGGATGGAATGTGCGCGATTTGTCAAATTCACCGTTGTGTTTTCCACGTAGGAATACGCCAACACCGACTCTTTTCTGAATTGCCTGTAAGAGTAAGACCGATCACTTGTTGTAGTCCGTCCGAAACGATAGTGCCGATTAGGCTGGCGGGAAATCTAGAGGCAACGTGGCTGTGGCGGGAGCCGATTTGCCTGTTTGGACTAGAAATAATCAAGAAACTAACATAAGTGAAAGGCTAAAGGTGGTAAAATAGTAGAAAGGAGCGTAGGTATTGAGAGAGGCAGTTGAATAGAACGACAGTAAGTAAACGTCGCCTCTAGATTTCTCACACGCCTCATCGTGTCTCATCGTTTTGTATGGAATGTACCATCTTTGTTTGTGTTCTCGCTGTTACTAATGTGAATCAATTGTTCCAGTTTAAAGTCGAGCCATATCAAGTTGGTGATCCTTATATTCCTCTCTACAAGGAACATGACCGCATAGTCCGTGCTATTCGTAGCTCTGTACGACACTCTCTAACATCGATGTTCGTCACTTCTGCGACCACCGCCGTCGCGTTCATATCGAACCTCACGAGTTATATCATTGTGCTCAGGTGAGTCTCACCGTGCATAAATTATGGATACTTTAAAAAATCTGTTTTCTAGGTGTTTTGCAATATATGCTGGCATCACTGTGGTGATCAACTACATTCTGGTCGTATTTTTGTTACCTAGTACAATGACGTTGTGCTGCAGAGAGAACTATAAAAAATTCTTTCCGGAATTCGAAACGGCTCCAAAGCTAGCCTACATTGTCTTCCATTATCGTTACATCATCACAGCTGCTGCAGCTGTTGCTACAGTAGCCGCAGCTGTAATAGTATTTGTAAAACCCGGACTTCCAATGCCACGGTATAATCCTGCAAAAGTGAGTAAATTCCAGAGGGCCAAAGAAATCCCAGGGAGCCAATTAGAACGGATGTCGTTGCGCCGCAGGAACCCGCGTTGCGTGCGCTAATCAGGCATTGGAGCACACTATGTGCGGCTCTCTTTGCTTTGCGGCTGCGTAGACCTTCGCGCCTCTGGCAAAATGGTGGTGGTAGAAGGGGCTTCCTCTGTTGAGAGGTATCACACTTCGAGTCTGAGAGACAACGGTTGCAATCACACCTCTTTCCACTTTAGATCATGGGAGCTGAAACTGTTTACGTGTCAACGCAGTTCTACTGTGATAGTGGTTGCATGGTGCATTTTCCATGAACTTAGTTAAAGTCGTTGAACTAAAAAGTAATGTAATCTATGAGGCCGAATTTCGGCGTGGCCGCGGCCAGCTACCTTTGGGCTGCCAGATTCGGCCACAACAGGTCTCTTCGTTTTTTTTTTTTGCATGGTCATGGTAGACACGGTATCACACAGAATTTCCTCAAATTTCGCACATAGGGGTTATTCGACATGCTGAACACAAGTACCGTATTCATTTTGTACCGTATCCTCGTTTTTGTGAAATTAGGATAAGTGGTGAAATCTCCATTTGGCCAGCCTTTAACGGCCACGCGAAGCGGCCACATTTGGCCGCCATTCGAAAGATGGCCAACTGTGGCCGCTTCCCGTAGCCGTTAAAGTCTGGCCAAATGGCGCTGGGAATTACATTTTCCACTACTCATTCTAATCTCACAAAAACGAGGGTACGGTACAAAATGAATACAGTATTTGTGTTCGGCTTATCGAATAACCCCTATATGTGGAATTTGAGGGAATTCTGTGAGATACTGTGCCTGCTGTGACCATGCAAAAAATTAAGAGTCCTGTTAGTGGACGAGTCTGGCCGGCAAGAGGTGACTGGTCGCGGCCACGCCGGAATTTTGTCTATGGAGTAAAGTGGAGTTAAACTGATGTCAATTTATATGTCGACGACTGAGGGAGTAGGTGGATATACCAGCAGAATGCACCTTCTCCCTGCCATCTTTTCAACATGACAGGAAGGCCCTTGCAGTGACAACGTAAAGGAGTGGTGCCTGGCACGCTCCAGTGCTAAAACTGTGCCCGCAGCGCCAGCCGACATCCGTTCTCATTGGCCACCTGGAATTTCTCATTATCACATAGTTTCAGCCTACTGAGGGACACAGGAAGTTCCAGTTCAGGTGCTGCGCTATTCGAATCCCTATCAGGAAGTTCCAGTTTAGGTGCTGCGCAATTCGAATCCCTATGAGTGGTATGACAACAACGAACACATGTTCAACTTTTCATGGCATCGAAACTGGAAGTTCCAGGAAATCTACATAATTGGTGTCGAGCCGATCAAGTAAGTGGGTTAAACGAAAGTGGGCGTAAAGATACATCGCTAGCTTCACTGGCATGATTGTGGCAACATTTCCCAGAATATCATCGAATTAGAGCGATACAGAAAATCTGGCCAATGAGAGTGATTGCGAGGCATCCCTTCGTTGAAATTGCCGTAAATCATGCGCTCGCCTGCATTTATTAGTTTGATGAGGAATTCAATTCAATGGAAGCGGGGCGAAATTTATCTAAACCTTTCAAAAACTATAATTTCAGATCACCAGATCTTTTTATTTTGGACAGTTCCTCAATAATCTCACAACTTTGCGTAGGATTTCTGCTTGGTGATCCTCTCAGCTGCACGACAATGTACCTAAGGATATTTAGCGCCGTTATTTCTTCTTAGGGTATCCCCAGACTTCGCCATGAGCGTTGGCGGTCGGCGGTCGCCACATGGATAAAGTGAAGGAGGAGACTCCAAACGAAAGAGGCAAGGAGCTCTATTGGCAGCGATTCATGACGATGTAACGTGGCGATCGATACACATCATTTCCACGATCCTCAACTCTTTTATCGCCGGTTCACTTTGATTCGTTTTGAACTGGCGAAGTCAGGGGATGCTCATAGATGTCGCTGACACTAAGCTAGAAAAATATTCAAGACGTTTTCTGCAGGATAGCGGTCAGTGAAATCCGCTTTCCTGCAGAAAACGGAAAGCAGATTAGAAAGGGGTGGTCCAAATTTCGATAATTTTCTTGGCGGCCGGCGGTTAACCGACCATCATATACTTTAGACGTAGTGCCGCGTGTTCTTCGCCTTTAAGAATACCGGAAGCGCTTTCTTTGCAAGAGAGAATTTCGATGTCCTCAACTCCCCCCTCAGACACTTGGTGCGGGCCGCCCGCATAACCATTACCGGCCGGGCAGACATTGTAACCGCGGGCCGGCCGCTAATGGGTGACCGGCCCAGCCTGAGACGGCAGGCTGCTCGGCCGGGATTATCAATCGATCTGCTTGGCACCTGGGGGTATAGGTCACATTTGGGCTGTGTGTTATTGTTGTCTGTTGTGAACGATGTAGTATTATGAGATTTATTATTCTAGCTTCACATAGAACTAATCCACATAGACCACATATGAGCATACAAATCACCTATGGAGTATTTTTTAAAGTTTGCATAGCCTCGATATCGTAAAATATGCAGTAATATAATATGCACTTACTAAAACAACATGTGCACTGGAGAAAAACAAGAAGTTACCTACTAGATTACACACAAATACTTCCGATACCATTAAATTTGAATGCAACACAAGTAAGATGGAGGTCTAGCAATAAGAGGCCCATGGCACGATCTTGAACATTGTCTTGGATCTAAACAGTCAAAATTAATCTGAAGTTTAGTAATCAGAGGAGATGAAAACCAACAATCAAACATAATCCAAACTTTGAATTCAGTCCGTGAATTGCTGTCGATAACAACCATGAGGTCATCCTTTCCGACTATTGCATTCGAAATGATAATCACGTTCTTCTGGTGGGGAGCCTATAACGGAACATCATGTTTGTGACTAGAGAGGCATTCGAGAAACTCAGAACTTACAATCAGACCTGTCACGAGTGAATTTTTATACTGGTCGTCTATGACACTCACCTGCAAATTCGCATCACTTTCACACCTGAACTTCGTTCCGTTCAATTTCAGTGAATGAATCTTCTTCAGGCGATTTTCTTCCATTTTCTCTTGTCATCAAACTCAGGTGTTATCCAGTGTAGAAGAAAAATTGAAGATAGAGAATGATATCTCATCTGAAAGAGAGAGAATGATATCTCATCTGAAATGGCTAACCTGTACGTCTATGAATATGTTAAAAAAGGACAGGAATGGAATAGAATACTTCTAGATCAAACATCTTTTGACAATTCCAAAGAGATTCACGAGCATGCCAACACATAATAAACAACGAAGAAGAATTAATAAATACAAGGCAACAAGCAACGCGAGGTGACAAACGCTTGTGCGATTTCTCCAACGGCGGCGTCCCCTGCGCGACGCTGTCATGTTTTTATGGTTGAGCGGGCCGGCCGGTAAAATTCAGGGGCCGCTGCCCGGCCGGTAATAAGCCACGCCCACAAATTAGGGCCGCTGCTGGGCCTGCCTTGCCAATTGGGTGCGCGGGCCGCCCGCTGCGAGTGTCTGAGCCGTTCAGCAGTTACCTAAATTGTTCTGCAGGAGGTGGCGAAATGTACATATTGTCGAAGGCGCTGCCTTAGAATACCAAATCCCTTCTTGATTTCAGTTTCAATGCCCGCCCTAGCATCCTATTTCCGTGCGACAGGCCAGCCCGGGAACACCCCATATCTCACCTGGGCCCGTAGTAATCCTTCATCCTAACTCTCAATGCTGAGCTGAGCAGTTAGATTAGTTACCCAAAAAGAAGGCACCTTGAAGTTACTATCGATTTCTTTGAAGACGTTGCGGATTCCCTATTTTTGAGATATCTCTTCCTTACCTATTTATGGGCGTCGTCGCGGAAAGGATGCGTCGTCGCCCGGTAGGAAATGAAATCGTCGTACCAGATCACCCGCCAAGCGCAGGAGACCATTGCATGGAGCCTTTCGGCCCTCGGCACTTCTGGCTCTCGCCGGTTCCTCTCCCTCGTATCTGAACGGAAACTCATCTCCTCCTTCCTTCATATCCCTGCTACCATTATCATGTGGGGACTATTTCACATTAATCGGTCACTATGCAGATCAACTCGGCATTGAGCTTGAGTAGCTCAGGGGGTGTTTATCTGCCTCTCAGATGCTGGCAACACTATTTCTTCATTTCTCTGACTGGTCTACTTAGAGTTGACCACTTGCACAACACTGAGTTTAGTTTCCAAATGAACTCCTATGATAGACTCCTATGATAGCGCAATCAACTCCGTGTTCAGCTTCATATCGTTATACGCATGAAGTGAGTTGACGTTGAAGTGACCCTAATGATTTTAGAGTTAACATTTGATTTGAGTTCACTCCAGGGTTAGGGGGGGTTGCTACGAGCCCTGGTTTCTGAATGCTGGTCAACGAAAAATTTGCGGAACTACCTTTGCAAGACACAGTCGTTCACGCAGGAGAACTAAGTGCACGTAGGGGCGGAAAATTAAGGACACAAATGCCATGGAGGGTTTGGGTACAGGACAGGGAGCGACGTTCGCAAGCGCCTTCTCGAAGCGCCATGATGACACCCATAAAATCCTCATCATGAATACAAAGTTTCGGAAACACTTCCTGCCATGGTTCTCACAGTTTCAACGCGAAGACCCAGGATTGACTTCGTTTATATACGACATCGTGGTCGAAAGATACTTATAGTCATGGTCATTCGGATTCAGTGCGGTTCCTTATCGCCCATACCACTATACCTCCACCTATCACCAGCGCGAGCTGGTGCAAAGCATGAGCGTAGCGGTGGTGCTCGATAAGAATTTTTTACAATAGTGAATAGAGCTACTCCGTGCCGGAAACAGTTACCCTCACTGATAAATGGAACCATTCTAGGCTCACGCCGCTACGCTCACGCCATTGCATGAGCTCGCGTTGGTGATGCGAGGTGATATTAGTGATACGGCTGCAAAGGAAAGCATTGAGTCAGGATGACAACTACTATGCCTATGGGATATGGCATGCTTCACAGCGACGCTGTCGCTGCAACCGTTCACAGCAGAAAGTTCTCGTGCAACTGATCCTACACCAGCATGCTATCTAGCGCAAATAGCGTGGTAAGACATGAGAACTTGTAACACTTTGTTATCATCATTNGATATTAGTGATACGGCTGCAAAGGAAAGCATTGAGTCAGGATGACAACTACTATGCCTATGGGATATGGCATGCTTCACAGCGGCGCTGTCGCTTCGACCGTTCACAACCGAAAGTTCTCATGTTACTGTTCCTACTCCAACACGCAATCCAACGCAAATCTTGTGATAGGATTTGAGAACTTGTAACATTATGTTCTCATCATTTTCATTAATCTTCTTCATAGCGACGGTATCGCTAAGGAGTATGCCATGGGCGAGGTCACGCAACATCGCCTACCTATCTGCACCATGAAATTTATGCCGAAAAAGAGGATGCACGAAAGGAGCGGACTGGCCCAGTTCAAATTAAAACGATTGAAAGAGAATGAAGCCATTGTAACGTCCAACATCATGATGTCAACGGTATCGACCATCAGTGAGACCTGGGAGAACGCACTCCGCAAGGCTGCAGCGGTGGCACGTTTCGAGCTTGGTACGATCAGACCAGCTCTAAGGAAAATTACGTGGCGTGGCTGTCGACGTATGAACCGAACATAAAGATGCGAGAGAAGAAATACATGGATTACATTGGAAAGAAATACGTAGGAGCGAAGTGAGCTATAAAGAAGGCCGCGGATTACAATCGACAGAAATACGTAGGAGCGAAGGGAGCAATGAAGAAAGCCGTGGCATCCAGAGAGGCAAAGCACTATGACAATGCTAGCAGGAGGATACGGAAGGTGGTAGCATACGCCTCATCCACAGACTGGTCAGATCACCCCAGCGGCAGATCGAAGACGTCGAAAAGTTCCCATCAAGGACGGATACGTTCATCTCCTAATAGACCTCAAGAAGGCGATGGAGAGTAGTTCGACAACCTCGAGAGAGTCTCAACGGAAAAGCACAGACATACAGCAGTTTCACAACTCGCAAAATTATTTCCGTATCAACACCATGTGTGATGAATGAGCCGATGTTCTTTCGCATAGAAGAAGCAGATCAGAGCTGGTATCCATGCTAGACGACACACCTTACAAGGGAACTTGATCAGTATCCCTTTTCGTACGGTGTATGTTGCCTCACGCAGCTCGCGACCCTAATTTCAAATCTGTTTTCATCTGCTCCTAAATTTCTCTCTGCCACGAGTTATACCGAGTTATACCCGTTTTTCCATGTCAGGAACGCTAACATAGTGGCCGTGGACCAGGTGAGCCTTGGCGCAGTTGTGAGTCTTTCGATTTCCAGGACCTACATCTCGAGTTCACCGATGTTGGAAACAGTGACACAACTGATTTGACCAAGAGTACGAGGATTATACTTCAAAAGTTTATGCGCTTATTCAAAGGTGTAGGGAGAATCGAAATTGAACAACGTGCGGTGAGAATCTTTCCGAATGCTTCCAATTGACCAATTTGCAGCTGAAAACCTTGCGAAACTGCATAGAATGGATTCTCAGAGGAAAACAATAGATGGGAGGAAAATGCAGATGATCAAGCTGTGAGAGGAACTGAAGTTGCGATGTCGGCCCTGAAGAGCGACAAACTTACCACTGCACCACGAGCCCGTCCTTGTGTGCCCTACATTAGCGTTCCTGACATGGAAAAACGGGTGTAACTCGCCGCAGAGACAAATTTAGGAGGAGTCGGAAACAGATCTGAAATCAGCGTCGCAACAACAGATTGAAGTATGCTCACATCCAAAAATCAATCCTGTATCAGTAGGCTGTCAGTAACATTCTCAATCAAACGCAGAATTATAATATATTAGTTGCTCTCTGATCTGCACATGACACTGGAATAGGCTTCACGTTATATTTGCTTAGCATAATTGCTTTTGGAAAACGACTTCGAATGCTTCACTGTCTTCAAATATTCTAAAGGCTTTCAGTGTTTCTCCCCACATAACAATGGAACCTAGCTTTTCCTTCTTGAGCATGGGAACCTAATTATATGTAATATTGAACAATTGGTTTGTTTTCAGACGCACAAGTTTCTTCAATCCATACACACGGTACAATCTGACTATCAAGGAATTTGTTCCCACGAACACAGATCTACGACAGATTGAGGTCTCAGCTTACTCCATTATTCATTCACCATTCTGACTAGCTGTAAGCCAACAATGCGGACTATGACAGCTGACATTTTCAAAGTAAGAGGATTAGTAAAAGATGGCTGGTTTTTTTAGAGAAATATAGATATGCTCATCACAAAAAGAGGACATAGTGAGTATAAATCGTGGATGGGTCGGTTCTTGATCTGTAACATTACCTGCGCAACGTCAAAGTTGAGTTTACACATATTGCACGACGAAAAACATTACTACAAGCGTAACCGCATTTTTCTTGTATGCTAACAAACTACTTCATATTTAGATAATTGACTCTGCCTGTTTTCTGCAATATGCTGCAAAACACCTGCCACCATCAATAGGTGAAGATTATGCTGTGGCACCCAGCGACGGGCCCCTTTTTGACAAAAAGTTCAGACTGTTGGGGTGAGAGAGAATTTACAACTTAATCTTAGATATGCGTTTCTCTACATATGAGAGTTACTTTCATTCTATCTGAATATCTTTCAACAGTAATTCTAGGGTTTTAATTAAGCTACTACATATCTCTGCCTTCAAACATCACACTATCAAGCGACTCGAACGACGTGGAAATAGTAGCACAGCAGATTGAAGACAACTGTGGACGAATAACTTTAGTGAGTGGTGAGTATACTACAGGAGTCAATCGTCACTGTTTCAGCTAGGTGGATAACGAAATACTGAAATAGCGAAACAGGAAACCACAGAAGAATATTTTCATGTATAAAGATCCTAATGTTTCTGTTCAGTACACACTGAGAGCTCCTTTTATTCTTTACTTGATGAGCTTTCGGCGCTTAGCGCCTTCGTCGGATCTTAATATACAATTACAATACATACAACACATCAACAACCTAAGTAGTGACTGTCCGCACCCACCGAGCGCGTTAGCAGAGGGAATGCAATAAATTCGTTTCAGGACTACAGTAGGCCTTTATATAGTGCTTCGTGATACTGTAATCTCCTTGAGTGCAAATATCGCTTCCCTAACTGCTATTCGTGGTAGATCAAGCAATATACAGTGCGTTTCATAATTATAGGACACCCCCCAACTTTCCCAGTTCCGGCTTTTCCAGAGATCGTGGAATTTTCCCTCTAGTACCGCTGTGATCAGCACCTAGAACAACCCTGGCACACCTTTCTTGAGCTCACGAGAGCAACTCTGGTTTTTTAAAACTTTATTTCTCTCTTTTCGTACACTTCACGGTCATGACACACCTTCAGATTCTAACGAGTTTATTTGCCACACAATCGAACTCACGGAATTCCGATAATTTATGGAGTATCTATGGACCACACTGATTTCATACAGTCCATTAATCCTGCTCCTTATAGGGATTCTGAGTACATCCACGGCGATAGACATCGCACATGCAAGATTGCCTATCTCAATTTTTCAGCAGCTCATTGCTGGAGGAGGTGCACTCAAAATTGCGTGATAAGGATTCACTGTAGTCGTAGTTTAGAAATACAGTTAGCACTGGTCACAGGCTGTTCCACTGGCTTTGCTAGATGGCGATCCGCGTAGGTACCACTCGCCCGACATCAACATCTTCCCACATTTCCTTACTAAAACCCGCGAATCGGTGGCTCGAAATCAGGGAGATTACTCATAGGAGTTTTCTGAGGTCCGAGGCTGCCAGACCATGTTCCAGTCTCCTACTCTCCAAGCCTGCTTTCGCTGGGAACTGAACCCAAAAACGGGACAGCAACCTCGAAAAAATTCCTTTTTCTGAAGGTATTGACTGTCTTCCGCTCTCACGTTAATAACTCTTCCGTTTACCATAACTACGAAGTCTGTCATAGTGCCACCTCATCCATGACCAATCAGAGTACCTGGAACAGGATCTGGTCACTTTATCAAATGTGACATTTTCATCATTACATTTGATGAGTTACTGTCCAATTCGTGAAGAGCAGACACTTGACCAAGCAGAGGGTGGTATCCGGTCTGGCAGCGTCGGACCTGAGAAAACTCTTATGAGTGATCTCCCTCTTTTCGAGCCACCGATTCGCGGGTTTTAGTAAGGAAATGTGGGAAGATGTTGATGTCGGGCGAGTGGTACCTACGCGGATCGCCATCTAGCAAAGCCAGTGGAACAGCCTGTGACCAGTGCTAACTGTATTTCTAAACTACGACTACAGTGAATCCTTATCACGCAATTTTGAGTGCACCTCCGCCAGCAGTGAGCTGCTGAAAAATTGAGAAAGGCAATCTTGCATGTGCGATGTCTATCGACGTGGATGTCCTCTGGATCCCTATAAGGAACAGGAGCAACGGACTGTATGAAATCAATGTGGTCTATAGATACTCCATAAATCATCGAAATTGCGTGAATTTGATTGTGTGGCAAAAAAACTTGTTAGAATCTGAAGGTATGTCATGACCGTGAAGTGTACGCAAAGAGAAAAATAAAGTTTTTAAAAACCAGAGTTGCTCTCGTGAGCTCAGGAGTGGGGTATCAGGGCTATTTTAGGTGCTGATCACAGCGGTACTAGAGGGAAAATTCCACGATCTGTGGAAAAGCCGGGAGTGGGAAAATTGGGGGTGTACTATAATTATGAAACGCACTGTACTTCAGGGCCTCCACAAGCTCTTCTTTACTATTGATCTCCGGCTTGCGCTGTTTTATTTCTTTTGCCTCCATAATTTTCCTTTCGAGCGGCTTCATGAGGTTGCGATGCAACACTCTGACTTCAAGTAGGCTCTCGTGTGTGCATCGTTGTTCGGTGCCTAGAGAAACTACTGGTTGGGTACGATTGTGGATGGCTTAGTGCTCGTCTATGTTCATCGAGTCTTTTCCTCAGCGGTCGTTCAGTTTCTCCCACATACCGCTTACCACATCCACTGCAAGTGATCAAATATACGGTGCCACGCACATGACAGATCTTCTTTTGATCGCGGCAGTATCGACAACACTTTTGATCGCATCCTGCTTCATAGACGCGTGACGAAGTTAATACATCTTTGAGTGTGGGCGGTGGTCGAAAGACAACACGCACTGGAAGCCCAGACTTCCGAACAATGGTGTTCACTTGTTTGGAATAGCTGTCGTTCAAAAATGGCAACACAAGCGCTATGCCGTCAGGTTAGATTTTATCTATTGTAATTGTATATTAAGATCCGACGAAGGCGCTAAGCGTCGAAAGCTCATCAAGTAAAGAATAAAAGGAGCTCTCAGTGTGTACTGAACAGAAACGTTGAGAGATGAGACTCCGGGACAGCACCATGATGCGATTTATAAAGATCCTGGTTTACTCAAATCCTTCTTAAGCGCAGAGATGAAAGTTACCACAACGAAGCCTGGCTTGAAAATGATGTTAATGGAGAGGCGAAAATTCTCTAAACATACTGCTGATGTTCTATCTGAAAAATGATAGATTGGAGTGCAGATTGAAATGGTTAAAGAGTGATGTGGACGGATGTGTTTTAAGTTGAACAGATTTGTCATGAAATAAATCCATCATCTACGGTACACAAAGTTCATCGGAAGAAAGTTGTCGAAGCGCGCCGAGTCTGCGACCGTGCGCATGCGGTCTGCTAGTTGTATTTAGGATACATGTTGAAGCGGTGTGTGTCTTTCTTCACAGGAGTCCGTTCAGGAATATGACTATAAGATCAACGGTCTTTCTGTTCAGCTCTTGACTTTAGTGGATACGAGCCGTTGACGGCTTTTATCCAGCGGTTGGAGTCAAGACGCATCACGTGTCCGGCCCGCCTCTTATCTAACCTTGAGTAAACAGCAGCGTCCCTGATTTCGATTGTTGATGTAAAGGGCGCTCTGCATTCTACACCTCACTTACGTCAATTGGGTTACTCCTACCCCCCCCCCCCCCGTT
>JARK01000230.1:87632-99345 GCA_000688135.1 Ancylostoma ceylanicum | reverse complement strand
CTAGATAAGATCTGATATTGTTGATTATTGTTGTACGTTCACATTTGCTCCTCGTTCCATTGCATTCGGTTGGTCATACACGTGAACGATTGTTAACATGTTTTGCTTTGCGTATTGTGTGTATATTTTGAGGTCTGAGGAAGGCGCCAAGCGCCGAAAGCTCACTGGAATAGAACTACTAACTAAGAAGCTCTCATCAAACACTGATGAAAGAAGATACATCTTCATGAGGCTTTACGACAGCTCTATACTGAAACAATCGCTGACTATCTAACGGAGAGAACGTTATCGGAATTTTTGGAGTATATCATTGAATCGTTAGTCCACTACGTTGTTGCACTATGACCGTTACGCGCTAATGCGTTAACTCGTTACGCTAATTGCGCAGAGTCTCGATGCATATCGATAATAGCTCATCTTTTGTTAAAGTAAACTATTTACAGTGGGAGCACTTTTTAAAAGAGGCTACCACTGTGGGTGAAAACAACAAAGAACTTCAGGGAGGATGTCTTCAGGGAGGATTTCAGCAAATATTCAACAGTTCTTGATTGGTCGCTCAGCAGAGGGATATCGTTTATGTAGAAACAAGTGCTCCGGCTCGCCTTTGGCTAGTCTCGCACTTGCCCGCTTCGCCGGTGTTTTTAGGGTGTTGTTTTCGGAAGAGGATGTTATCTCTTTGACCTTTACGAAAGTTTTGTTTTCTTTTTTCGAAACGAAAAACTCTAACCTGCATCATTTCTATAACCAGTCTGGTCGTCCGGCTGACGCCGGATCTCCAGACTTCTCGTAATGCTCACTTGGCGGCCAGGGACATGGCTTTCTCCCGTGAACAGCGCAGCCTCCGAAGGTGGTGCGTGTATATTTCTGATAAGCAGAATGCCGCTTACGTATTGCCGGATCCAACTGTCTTCGTTGCATTTCGTCCCCTTCTATAGACATTTGGCGTCTCCTAGTACGTGTTCTTTCAGTTGTGGGCATGGAAAGCTGTCCCAGTTCACTTGCCATTGACATCCTTGACGAAACAGACCGTGCTTCGATCAGATGAGCCTTTCTAGTGTTCTTCAAAAATGATACAGTCCACGCTATAAACATGTTCACATGGTCAGATCTGATACGAGTGGTATAACCGCTCACCAATTCCTCTAGGGCAAAGTGCGTTTTACGTCACAAACTCAAATATACACAGGGTGGGCCATAAGTTCTTGCACACCATACTTAGTGTCACCACAGCGGCTGTGGTGACACTGTCTCTTCGAACGCAAGACTCTACTCAGCCCAAATCAAATCGTTTCTAACCAAAGCATTGGAGTAAACGAAGGAGACATCGAGGAATTCAACGAATGTACTGGGATCCCGTCTCCCCTTTTTTTCAGAAATTTCAGAAAATTTTTAAGAGAAGGGCGTTTATGACTAATTTTTTTTCAGTTTTTTATGAACCACAACATCAAAGTTACTCTGGATTTCACTCGCAGAGTATTTTTGGAGAGAAGACACCTTGCTACACCCAACTCAATTTGAACAGCGCAAAGATGACGCTTCTGTAAAGCTTAGAATCTGCTCTATGCCATATGCGCCTCCTGGAATGCTGCACGACCGAAATCCCGTGCTTAGAACGAACTCCTCTATAACGCCAATCCGATTCTGATGGATTGCCGTACTTAACTATGTTTTAGAGCGAATTAGCGTGCTATATCATACATAAGTTTGGACTCGTACCACAGACCTGAGGTAAAGCTTCGGGAGGTTTTATACCAGATACACCAACGTGCCGCAAGGTGCTCGCTACTGTCTCAACTTCAAGTTACTACAAAAGCAAATGGAGAAATATCCCTGATCTGATAGGTGTTTTGAGTTGCTATTGAGTTGGCTCAGTACCGCCACAGTGGTCATGCCATTAAGTTGAATCCAGCGGCTGTGGCATACTAAAAATTGTGTGCAAGAACTTATTGCGCACCCCGTAGTATTTATATTTAGATGGCATGCTCTAAAACTGACGATCGAAGGAAACAGGCGAAAGTTGGAAATGCTACCCTGAAACAGCATTCTTTTCCAATAAGATCGAAAAAGGTGAAAAACTCCACTTAGCTGCCATAATTCCACCTAATGCGACATCTGGACAACTCTAGACTTCGACTAAATATTGTGTCGCTTTAGAAGGGAGACCTGTTTTGCTAGTGAGTAGAAAATACACTAGAAAAGACTTATATGTGGTTCAAGATCATTTCTGTGCAATTGAATCACTCATGCATCCAAGCGATCAAGGCGAGGATCTTGTGGACATTTTCGTATATCACGGAAACAATTTGAGACTCCTTGCAGGCGAATGCATTTTTCATGGTGCAAGCGAGTTAGAAACGGCTACATATTATTGTAGTCTTGAAGCAGCAAACAATGACAGATTTTGGAGTGGCATTCTGAAGTGTCGCTGCTTAATTTAAAACAGAGGTGCATCTTCTCCCGAATCTCCCAACCTCTGCGTCATTGTCGGGTATTTGGCGAAGGTTTTCCGTGACAAACGAAATTGTTTTTGGAACGGAATCGCGCAATTACTTCTGTTTGGATAGGCGCCTACATATGTCCAGCTGGAAATTCGAATGGTGGGCACCCAGCAGAGCTTGAAGCGAATCCCGCCCCTGCTCCAAGGAGCGGGTACTCCGACTCTACCAGAAGAGAGATTTCCGTCACTTCTGTGACTTCTGCTGTACATTATGGAATAAGCGCGGCGAGGAGGTTAAGAATCTGCTGATGTCGTCGACATGGGAAACAAGTTGAACCCCTGCCTTCAAGGGCTGTCACACATGTTTTTTTTTTGAGCGGAATTAGTTGGAAATTCTTATGAGCTTCCATCTTCTTACCTATATTAGTGCGTACCTCTTCCATAAATTCGGGACCTCAACCTACATACATTGTGCTAGTACTATATCATGGGAGTAAGTTCAGCTCAGGGTTGCTAGGAGTAAGGAATACTTAACATCCAAAAAACCTTGGTTGAATTTTCTGTGCATGCTCTAGGTCTGCAGAAATTGCTGTTTCTCTAGCACCGTTTACACCCGCATAACAGTGATAGGCTGCATGTGTGGTACGGCTCCTGAATGCGCACAATCAGTAGCGAATTCCATAGCTATCCCGGTAGTATTTCAGTTTTTTGCCACTCAATGCCTTTTATAGTTTGATGCCTCTGAAGATCCTCCATGTTTCATGGCTTGGTTACGAATTTTCAGGTAGGTGCACACCCTCGGGGTCCATCAAATAAATAAATGAACAAATGAATTTCTGTCTCTGCTGTTCTGCCGACATGTGCTGCAACCAAATTCAATGAAACTTTTGAGTAACCTCCTAGTACTTCCAGGAGATTGCGTTCTGAAGGCTTATCAAGCATACTATTTTCCAGTAGCGCCTATGCCAATGAGGCCTGAATCAGGTATGCGGAACAGTTAGTTCCACAGTTCATTGGGTATTCTATTGCCTATTAGCAAGTCAATGTGTCTGAGGCATGCTGTAAACAAATTCGTGGAAATGATTAAGACACTTGCATATGCCTACTCCAGCAATGCTCCGCTTCGTTAATTGGTAGGCTTGAATTCTTCTTGTTCTTCTGTTACAAGTCACTTGGAACAATGGATCAAATCTTAGCGGAAAGGTCTCAGAAAATGAAAAAAGTCGGTGCCCCCTTTTTGTGAATAAGATTATGTTAATGTGTTAATTGTTCTGCCACTCGGTGTGCTCCATATCTGAAAATGATCGAGACGCACACGTTTAAGAATGTATCGAGTCAGGGAGCAGGTTTCATGCGGGTTTCCATGATCACTGGATCCACTTTCATCACAAGCAATATCCATTGCAATAAATGTTTCATATAACATATTCTCCTTCCACTTGTGCTGCAATGTTCTATGCAGCTTTTTATTCCATACCTATAACAACACTTCTGAGACTATTCAATTTGTTTCCATCGGATTCAACGCTTGAATGTCACTCCGTGAAGGGCCTCGACAAGACAGGATGAGTTGCGTGTGGCTGTTTCAGGAAGAGTAGATCAGGGTGGAAAAAATGCTTCTTGTTGCGAAGCCGTATTGCATTTGTTGCAATTCATCTTCACGCTGATGAAATGCCCACGCGTTTTCCCTCATTCCTTGCTTGCTAAAATTGGCGCGATGTTGAGTTTTTTTCTGGAAACATTATCCAAAATTCATCACAATAACTATTCGATAATCATATTTATTTTTTTGCTAGACTATGCATGTACCTCATTTGTCATTCTTTAACACATTTGGTATCACGGCATTCACTCTCTCCTTACCTCTTTTTGCAGTTTGGATAAGTTTAGAAGTCTCCTTGGTAACTGCTGATGAAAGAGTACCACACCCGTGGGCGCCAGGGAGACCACACTTCCGGTCTAGTTCAAACCCCGAAACCGGTGTGTGAAAATTCAGTAGGTATTCAATCTCTACAAGATTCCTCCAGTAGCTCCTATTTTCCTCAACTGATACTTGACAGTCATCTCATGTCTTTCGCTAACATCTCGATTCTGTCTTCTCAGTTGTCCTACAACTTCGAGAATACACGAACCACAAACTGGATATTGCGCCATAGCGGTGAGACGTCCGGCGAAAGAGCAATCAGGGAACTTTAATGTCTGTTCTGAGCCAATTCCAATAAGCAGAAAATGAGCACGAAAAAGAAAACTGCGGTTTTCTATGTGTTAATCTAATAGTAGTGTACTCATTAGTACTTTTTTCACCCAAACCATGCCGATTTAAATGAAGGTTCTTGGCTTCCTTTGGAACAACTATTTTCTTCCCGAGGAAGCTTTACTCTGAGATCAAGGATGTAGTAAGAAACGGAAACAATCTAGCTCGTAACTCATGTGAACATGTATTTTTTGATTTGTGCTATGCGTCTGTCTGAAATGGCTGTCGACATGGAAATTTTTTATGTTGATATTAACTACTTCGGACGCAGTCGCTGAAATCCCGCAAAATGAAATAGCAGATTGGTAGAAAAGTAAGAATCGATTTTGTCGAAGCGCTACTACACAGTAATTTTTCCCAGTTTATATAACACTTGATGATTTTTAACAATTGTCGCATCCATAAGAAGGCAGTAATCACTTTAGAGCTCAGCAACTGGGATGATGGTGTTATTATGGTCTCAGGTGATATTCGCAGGAGCGACAGCTGTGTCACTTCCGCTATACCTACTTATTATAATAGTGTGTGCAAAAGAATGGAAGTATAACCATGCGTTACGTACATTTTATCTTCTCATAATATCTCAGGTGTGGAAAAACTGGTTTTCTCGATAGCATTCGAATTTAAATTCGCTTAAAGGGTGCTGTCGACATTTTTGTAATGGTGACCTACTTCATATTCTGGACACTTCGCATTTTTGGAGCATTCAGCGAAATTTTTTGGGAGTACCAAGACCACTATGTGGCATCCTGGTGTTTCACTCAGACCTATATCTCTGTAATTATTCGATGCTTCGGTATTCTATTGATATCGCTGCAGAGGTACCTATCTGTGTGCAAAAACGGCAAGCGAATTGAACAAGTAATTCCTTCTTTCCGTTTCCACTTATTCCGTCCTTCTACTAGCAATGCAAACATATTTAGTTTGTCAATATTTCGCACCGTTGGACTCTGCCAATATTACATTGGGTCATTCCAATTCTTTATTCGATTCCATTATTCGCTGTGAGAAACGTCACTTTTCTATCGAAAGAAAACCTTGAGGTCATAGCCGATAAACATGACATAACGGTGAGTAAACTACAAGGGACTGCCTCGATGATTATGATAAAGCACTCGGGTAGTAGGATGGACCGACCTTGCAGGGCTGTCGCTTAAATAGTGTTTACTAAAATATTGTTTGCCTTGGGATGAATAAATGGGTTGATTTGTGTTTAGTTGTTCTGCCATCGAAGTTTTCCAGATGAAGCAATTTACTAACCTTATGTTTCGATTTTGCCGTCCTCAGAGGTCTGCAAAGAGATTGGCTTCGAACTATTTTACGTTTACCCCACCAAGCGTCTCTCTATTCAGCGCTAGAATTTCGATTTCGTTACGAGCACAGAAAGCAGAAGCCGTACACTGCCAGAGCTCAGCTCACCGACTGCTTCACCGACTGCGCAGGAGCCGCACTGTTATACTACTGAGCACTTGAACGAATGAGTGTCGCCGTCTCCATGTTTAGAGATGAATTTTGAGTTCATATCATTTTTTTAACCTTTCTGCAGGCTTTTGAGGACGACGAGTAGCCGAAACGTAAAGCGAATAAACTGCTCCATCTAAAAACCTTGAAGGCAGAGGAACTGAACGCATCTGCGAACATGTCGAGGTTTATAAATAAGGAAACATTTAAACCTATGAGTTGATTGTTCTCATCAGTTTGCAGTTTGTAGCTGTGTAAGGAATGCACTTATCAAATAGTTGTTTCAGCTCGCCACATCCATGACGCTGGGTTTCGTATCTACAACTTTTTTGTCGTCTAGTTTCTGTTATGGAGCTTTGCTGAGATTTCTTGTGATCAACAGATACAGCAGCAATGTGTGCGTCGAGTTTCAACAATTTAAGCTTTTCTGCCTTGGAAGTATTTATCTCCCGCAATTTTGAGCTACTATATATGTCTAGCTCTCACCCCGGGGGTATACGTACAGGGGTGAGGCAATGGGACAAGCGCTTCATTGCAAGCCGTGAGCGATGTGAAAGTGATCCGTTAAAAGCAACTACATACATAGAACTTTAAGGTCCGTGAAAAGAGAGTTTCGATTGTACGTACAAATGCTCGGCTTATTCTTCGCATTTGTCTTACTGGTTATCTATAACATTATGCAATTTACATTTTCCCTGCATTCCAACGTAAGTGAACACCAATTTGTCATGTCCGTGACACTCCAGCGGTTTTAATCACCGTCATTCCTTGTTAGTTTTTGAACTCAAAGTAGAGCCTTTCTTATTTGCCTCTCTTGTCTATGAACTTTCGTGTCATGAATATTGTGTATTGTTATGTATTTTTGAGGCAGTTGACTGTTGTGGATGTAATGGTTCTTTATGATGTTCTGCTTCAGGATGGACCTGTATTCACAATGAGGATAGTGTTTCCTATCATAAGTTGCTTCCTATCATACGTAAATGCATGGCTGATGTTATTTTTGAACGCCGATATAAGAAGAAAGATTCTTCGATTGCTCGGACGTGAAAGCAACAGCTCAGTGCAGGTAAATATAAAACATTGCACATAAAGTACAGCTCACTCTACCTTTCCAGGTCACGGTGGTCATATCTCAGACAAGGAAGCCGAGCAGCCTTGCTGAGATGCAACGCGCATACTCTCTTTGCTCATTTGAACGACGTAATGAAAGGAAATGAGGGATCAATCAAACCATCTTAGTATTCGTTCTAGTCCTACTTCAGGAAGGCTTAAACACGAAGCTGTGCGAGAAGTGCGAGTTTTATTTCAACAGTATATGAGTCTTCTCTTGGGCATCAGATCTAGTGATGTTTGTGGTGGTGATGATGACCTCCTTTGTTCACGACGACAACCTGGAATAGTGATTTTCCATCCCTAATCCATTCTGCAAAAGAAAACACCAAGACTTTCTAAAAATTTAATAACTTCTCGCTATTTCTCATTCTAATACTCATAGAGTAACAGGAGTAGAGAGTGGTTCAGGAAGCGTTATTTCAGACCATCTGTGTGATCTCTCAACTTTGCTCTTTTCACTTAGAAGCTTTTTTATCTGGTGTAGATTTTGTGCATATATTTTAAAATAGTTCGTTGTTACTCGTAATATTTTAAAATAGTTCGTTGTTAGTCGTACACGGAGCATAGGTAATCATGTTTACGATGGAGATTGCTAACACGTCATCAATCCCCGAAAAAAAAAACTGAACGGGGAAGTAAATATCTTAGCAGCTGTCACTACACACATGAGCAATGGAGGTGGGGTGAACTGGTTGTAAGAGTTGTGCCCACAATGAAGTGTTCCGAATAGGTCGGCTAGTCAACTTGCAATAGCAAGGGCGGGATTTAGTCCCTAAAGCAAGTGTTCTGCGCGGCGGTTTACGTGGTTAAGGGATTAATCAGTGCGCAGCTCCACGCAGTTGCTACAGTCCAAAAAGTCTCAAAAAGATGGACTGATTGCGCGCGCGGTTTCATAGCGTAGCAGCAGAATCGCGGAGGGACCTACTCGGCCCTCCCACTTAGGGCGTACTCCCTCCGGATCCCTCGTCTACATGGTGCCTCACATTCGTTTTTAAATTGCCTTCTGACAACGTAGAGAGCCTCCGTGGCCGCCGCTTGCGCCATTTTGAGGTTGCGACGGTAGGTCTGCCTAACTGAGATTTATCAAATGGGCTACCTTTAGTGATCGCCTGTCAGCATTATTAAATTCAGACGCTTGTTGAAAGACTGAATCTACATTATCAGCGTTCCCATGGAATAGCTCCAAAATTCACAAATTTGCATAGAACAGAACATTCTCCGAGAAATTCAAGAGGGAGAAATCTTTCAAAAATAGTGTTATCACCAAGTGCTAGAGTCAGTACTTTTGATACTACGGGTGCTGATGGGAGTTCATTACTTCCAGCTGTAGGCCAAGACTAGTATCGATTCCCGCAGAGCCTGGAAAGTCAAGTCACGTGCAAACTATCCTCTCGAAACCTCACCTTCCCACAGAAATTCAATTCAAGAGATCAGAGGACCATGAAACAACACCAGAGATGCAAAAAGGTTAGCACATACCTCAGTTGCCGGATATTTGGTAGAGTAATGGACCATCTAGTACCAGACCTTGCCGCTAGGGACTCTTAAGGTGTCTTAGCGACCGCCCACACAGATCAAAACCCTCAGAGGTTTTGGAAGGGGGTGGTTATAGCGATGCACTCCTCCTTCCTATTCATTGTTGGACATTTAGCTGCAATCCAAAACGCTTCCAATGTTTCGCGTGCCAAGATGCCAGGTTCATACGACAGGATCGTGACGATAGCCTTAAGTTCCGCGTTATCATCCGATTGCCTGCAATGGGTACCTAATGGAGTGGAAGATTTGGTTCGGTGGGCTGCGAGGATAGTCAAAAATCTTTTAAAACAGAAATAAGAATAAAATCCGGACTGAAAATAATAATATACACTGAACTCCAACGATGGAAGACAAGGGCGGACACTCTGGCTCTCTGCTGCACCGAACCAGCGGGCCTGCTGGGCAGAGACACGGAGGAAAACCGGTACTTCGCGATTTCACGCTGACTCGGGAGGTGCAGCAGACAACCAGAGTGCCCGCGCCGCGGGCCCGCCCTTGTCGACGACCGTTTGGAGTTCACTGGACGAGTATCCACCATGGTTGCCAAGAATATTCAAGGGTTTTATATGAGATTTGAATTGGCCGTACATTTCACCTAATGATGTGTTTAAAAGAGAAAGGGTGATTTTCGGGTTTCAATGTTTGACAGTTTTTTACACACAGTTTCGCCAAATGCAGCGGCACTTCAGCACATGAGAGTGAAAAAATCGGAAGCGGTCTACTAATGCTCATGACTCTGCTCTTGAGCTCAAAATGTGTCTTCCTGTATTGTATGCTCTATACTACATGCATATATTAACTCTTGCATATGCACTCCCTCCTTAAATTAATGGTAAAAAGCAACCAACTTACCGGTGCAATGACTGGACGTCTTGGACCAGGTACAACGACAACCGGAGCTGGTCTAGGAGCGACAACCTCAATTATAGGTCGGCGTGGTGGAAGCACTACTTCGACGAGAGGTGCAGGTCGTGGTGCAATCACAACGGCTGGGGCAGGCGCTGGCGCGATGACCACAGGTGGTGCCGGAGCTGCTACCACCACCGGGGAAGAACCGACTTGAACTCCTTAACAAAGAATTCGTTCGTGGGAGAGTCTTATTGTACTTCTGATTGTCTGCACCTCCTCCGTTCATGCCGATGAAGTGTTCGAAGTGGATTTTCTGCACCCTAACGTCTCCTCTTATTGACAGAGCCGTGACGTGACATGGATCTTCGCGGTGGTAGAAATGCGCGAGATGATGTCCATTCACATGAATCTGGAAGTATTAATTGAAGAAAATATGCTGCTGGCAGTAACAGCACCATAATGAAACTATTGCGAGGTAAAAGGGTTCCTACCGAGTAGTGAGAGGAATGGCTCTTGATTTGGACAATGAAACATTGACCGAATCGGAAGACATTACAGTGACGTTCCTCAATCTGCCATCTGAAAAAAAAAAGTTTTTGTTCACGGATAATATCTAGAAATGAACAAATATCATAGGGATTATGTTCCAAAGCCCTCTAAACCTACCCTCCGTTCCTCATGTTGTTGAGCACGATCGTATTCTCTCCGCCATGCATTCCCATGCGTACGGACATGTGGAAAGCGATCCCTTCCCGTGAGGGAAACTCGATGACGAAGCCACTGTAAGGTTACAAGTTGGGGCTAGAGTGTAAGGGATCCTAGTTTTAAATATGACACATTTGCATCTGTCATCATTTGGAACGCTTCACGAATTTGCGTGTCATGCTTGCGCAGGAGCCTTGCTAATCTTCTCTGTATTGCTCCAATTTTAGTATATGTTCAGGAATGAACGATTATATAATATACAGGGTGCATCATAAATATTGACGCACCAGAATTATTTTGCAAATGAGATAACATCCAAAAAAGTCTTATGTATCCATATCCAAAATGGAGGACACGTCTTAGTGAACACAATGAATCACTCTTGTTTGGAGTGAGCTTCGTTCTCAAGAAAGCAGCCACGAAGACGCCAGCGGAGATTACTGCCGATGCGCCGCAACTGATGTTCCTCACTTTTTGTTTCGTATAATAAAGAGTTTTTTTGTTAAGGAACTTGATATCCCTAGGGGAAGTAGCGCAGATCTCGATCTCCAAGATGCACATGAAATTCTGTCCTTGTTCGCAAATCCAGCTGTGTTCCTGCCAAGGAAATGTACCTATGTTTTACTACAGGAAAATTTTTCATTTTCTTGTTTCTCATTGGAACAGTGTCCTTTGGAAATATTTCCGTACCGGACTCAATTCTTATCCGAAGGTGAATTCATATATACTTTGGTAGGGCTTTACTCCTGTGTAAGGGACGGAAGTGATGCAGGCCTAGTTTCAAAAATCCACTTGAATGAATTCAAACTGGCACAGAACTGGCTTCCTTGTCAACCGAATTTCAGTCTACTGAAGAAACCCATAATTGCTCTCAGAGAGCAAGAGCTGCGCTATCATCCACAGAAAAACCAGAGTCCAAGATCCTCTTCTGTTCAAGATCTGGAACAAAATCGACCAGAGCTAGTTGCGGCGCAAAGGCTATGTTCTCTCTCGTCGTCTTCGCGACTGCTTACGCGAGGAAGGACCCTGCTGCGAACAAGAGTGCATTCCTCAGACAAACCCTCGCTTGTCGCGCGCACCTCTTTGGAGTCTCCGCGAGAAGCGAGCCCTCTGTCGCTTCGCCCGGAGCAGAAGGAAATAGTACAGTTTCGAAGACGCAGGTTGCTAAAGTCGCTCGCTTCTGCCGGAGCAGAATTTCGCAAGGCGCGGAGCAGACGAGGGATTATTTTCGAAGAACGCAGACGACGAGAGACGCTCGCTCGGCGCGCGCGACAATCTCGCTGGGCGCGCGCGACAACGCACCCTCTCTGCAAGAAAACCTGCGAGAAATACGAAGCAACATCAGAGGGACTCCACCA